>CAVNYN010209175.1:0-13813 GCA_963692815.1 Nyctanthes arbor-tristis
AGATTAAGATAATGTATTAAAAATGAGCAATTTAAGTTAATATTTTTTCATACTTTAACATTCTTCAACCGCACACATGATGAATGTAATGGTGTTCTGTTTATTTTTACGACAACATGGTCCGTTTATTTTAATTGTTGAACCGTAGAGTGTTGTATTCTAATAAAATAGGTTTGAAATATATTAAATAAATTTCGATTAGCTATTCAATGGCTTAATATACCCATATTTGATATAAGTTCTATAATATAATTACATAACTTACATAATAAGTTATATTAAGACTTAGTAATTTGTAGTGATTAAGAATAATTTTTTAAAAAGGAAAAGTAGATACGTTAGCTTTTATATTGCTAAAATAGAGAAACAGTCAAATATTATAGATTTTCTAAAAACCCTAATGTAGTTTATAATTTCATATATAAAGTGAATTTCCAAGATATAAATATTTATATAACTTTAAAGGTAATTTCAATTTTTAGCAACTATCGTTACAGTTGTTATTAACGATTTGGATGAATATGGGAAACATATTCAAATAAGGTTAATTGTTTGATTTAGTGTTTTTATTCTATAGGAATTGAAATTTAACTTGGATAGAGAGATATAGAAAAATATATATAGAAACCTCAAAATCTTGATTTCATGATTTACGATTATCTCTTGATATGATAAATTATCTATATATAATTCATGATTTATGATTATCTATTAGTATGTTAACTTATCTATATATAACGTAGGCTATGGTACGTAATACATAAGAGAATCTATTTAAAATGACAAATCGTAATTATTATTGATTACACTTTATATTTAAAATGACATTCGATTTAAACACCAGTGACTGAGTAAAACTCATGAATAATGCTATGTAGCATTAGTGGTACTTAGCACCAGTCTAGGTGGCATCCCATGTGTCATTAAATGATAAGTAGACCTACACGACGCTCTTCCGATCTCCACTTAATTCAGCTTATCATTTAGTGCCACATTGATATTGTGCCAAGCACCAGTGGTGCTAAATAGCATTACTCAAAACTCATTGTACATGGAAAAAAAATTCATCAATGATAAGGTAGATCAAAATTATAGATTCAATTGAAGGATATGTAAGTTAAAGTCTGTACAAAATAAATGGAGGTCGATCTAAAATTGGTACAACATTATTGTTTACTTCAAAGGACCTTTCGATTGCCAAAGGGAATATTCACGGATCCAAACATATACGCTTTCTTCATCTCATGTATATGAACATAACATCGCATATACATGCACTTAGGTTCAGCAAAAGAAGGTATCATGACCGTTTTCACTTTATTCAGCAATAAGACAGAAGGCTATGTAAAAACAACTCAAAAAAGGGAAAATTAGCAAGTAGCAAGATTCAAAACTGAAAAGAACATAGAGTAAAATAATATGTCAAGGCAATTAGTAACGTAGCATAATGATTAACAATTATTGTGAGTTATTACCTGAACGTATACATGGTTTAAGTGAATGATTAAACAAAAGAGTAGTGACATTAATCTGGAGCGTAAACAATGAGGTTCCATAGCCAGATGGAATTTACATTGGGAAAAAGCTCCAGCTACAAAAAAAAAAAAAAAAAAAACAAAGGAAATAAAGCACAGCAATAGATGAACAAAGCCTGAAGTAAGTTCTAATGTAGGAATGGAATAAATGGAGCAGTTAGTAGTTAATACCTGAATGTGAACAGAAAATCTGTGAAAGGAGAAACAGGCAGGCAGTGAAACCACAGAAGCGACGACTAGGAGCATCCACAGACAGATAGAATGTATAGGGAATGTGCAGCTACAATCAGAGATGAAGGAAATACGATACAACAATAGTTGGCTAAAGTCAGAAATTACTTGCCAAATTCCATGAAAACAAATACATGAATTCCCTTGAAGTTATAAGCTATATCAGCAACACATAAGTTACAAAATCCAACATATGTCATCCACAAATGGCTATAAATATCATTCAAAATCTCACATTAACAAACATGTAGAAATTAAGGTGAATCAATAAACAGTCTGAGATATGCACCCAGTATGCCCAAACATAAAACATCAATAATGAAGTTATTTTACATGCCATGTGGAAAAAAACTAAAAGGAAAAACAAAGCATTCGAAAAATGAAATGTAAATCCGGCGTGTGAATCAAGTGTTAAAACTTCATGCGCCCCATGTGCACAGAAGGAAATCAAACAAATGTATGTAATTGTTTCAAACTAATGTATAACTTCTCTAGGAAAATAATTAGTGTTTCAAAAGAACTTAAGGCATTTCTTTCTTAATCTCCTTAAGTTTCTTGTTGGTGGAAGCTTGAGCCGTTGTCAGTGCTACAAGACTGAAAAGTTCGTCATCGAAGAGCCACTCAGAAAGACTATTGACAGGAGTCTATGCCTCATCATTATTCGGGGAATCTGAAAATTATATGCGTAATATGCCATTACTATAAATTATGAGCTGATGTATGAAACTACAAGAGTAATAATTCAACTTAAGACATATTAACCATGCATACCAAATTTGATTCAGCCATAGTTAGATGTTCAAACAACAGATAAAGATCTGAGTCCGAATTATACCCCTTTACACATATTCAAATAATTGTAAATCAATAAACCAACACAATGTCATGAACATATGTTGAATGCACGATAAATAGTTAAGTATTAGCTCAGAATTTGATCCAACAACGGCCGCAACCTGTTTAATCTTGGTCCTGTTCTCCAAGATCATATTTAATGAGCTAACCGTGCCACTGCCAGATGGACTCTTCAAGGTCCGATATATCTTAAATAACCACTCTCTGCTAATCAAGCCAGAAATCTCGAGAGGATAAATTTTTGGTGCTGTTCTGTTCTGAAAAGTCCCATATTACGATCAATTAAACCAAAAGACACGAACTAATCGATCAAAAAAGCAACAAATCAAATTGTAATGATAATTTAAAATCTCACCATATCAATGTGCTCGGGAAACTCTCTAGTTGCCTTGCCAATTAAATGCTTACATTTCCCGTCCTACAACATTATGTCAGTGTAACTCCTCTTATGCTTTACCCGTAACCTCAACTTGTATCTCTATACAACCTCTAAAAGCTTCATATCACACTTACTATTGAAGTACTCTCAATTGTCCTTAACAACCTTTTTATAGCACGTTAGATCATAGCAGCCAAGGTAAGCCTCACTATTCCTAGGCAGAATACTATTGATCTCACCATAAAACCAACGTGATGAACCTATGGCTAGAATGATAAAGTTATAACAATCACAAACAGTAATATATGATGTAATCGATCAAGGAAATCTTCATGCTGATAATAACTCTTTAGTTGAGGATAAATCTGCAATGGTTCGTGTGAAGCCAATCTCCTTCCCATCATTATGGGATACTGGGATACCCCAGAGGAAGAAGATTGGCCATGGCCAGACGGCTGCGAAGGTGACGACTTCATACATAAGTACCTATATGAATGCATCAATGCTGTTAATATGCAATTGCTGTGTTTCAATGATAATTACATTTAATAAGACATAAATGATCTAATGCGGAATTCCTCCACTTCAGATATGTTCATCGAGGAGTATCTTTGAGACATCGAATGACATAAACATACCCTTTGATTCATCTAAGTATTAAATAAAAAAACAAAAAGATCCAATATTAGACAAATATGAACAATTAATGTCGACAAATTTTTGTTTCTTAAAACAAAAAACATACACCATCGCTTGTTGATAAGATAAAACTGAAGTAAAACGATTACGGGATCTAGCCTAGGGATGGACAGATAGCTTATGAGCTGATCAACATACTCATTCCATAGGATACAGTGAAGCCTCTTATTCCCACATATATGAAACGAACAGCACAGTATAAATAGGAATAAGAATCTATACATGCATTAAATAATTTGCACAAAAGTTGCATACTTTAGGTCATGAAGGAAAAAGTTGTTCCGTGCTGAAGACGCCTCAGTCACAGTAGGCTTTTTAACACCATCTTCTGAGTCAAAAGACCTAACGATGTCTGAAATATCAAAAACTTAATATCTTGAAAAATACGCAAGGTGGAAAATTAACATGTAAACAAACGAATACACACAGATTCATAAGCAGACAATAGAAGAAAACCAACATGTAAAGAAAACATTACCAAAGAGGCCAGAAGCATCAACGTTGGAAGAGTTAATAACTTCTGCAAATAGAGAGAATCTATAGACGCTGGGCGGGAATGGAGGATGCTTGTCATTAGACTGCAGCTTTATCTTTGTCATTTCATTGGAAAACAACCAACAGCTGTGTGAAGTCAGCTTCTACTGGCCTCCATTATCCTTCACAGTAAAATGCATCATTGCATAAAGACCATGCTCTTCTAGCTAATCATCAAAATCAGGGATGTACTACTGGTCGATCATGGCCTGGATCTGTAAGATCCCTTTAAATTCCACAAATAACGAAGATTATGGACAACAAATAATATCCTTTAACACAGGAAATAAAAAAAAATAAAAAGCATCAAATTGCACTATATCTGAATGCAGTTCAAGAATCTAGAATACATAACTAGGAGTGAAATGACTAAACCGAATAATATTAGCAAAAAACCATGTGGATTAAAAAGTAATAGACATATTTTTATATGTTAAACCTAAAACCATTAATAAATAATGGGACATAACTCATTAACTTGATTAACTAAAAAAGTTCTCCACAATCATGAAATTTAATAAACAAAACAGATTAAAGATATATATATTTTATGAAAACACAGATATATAAATTATGAATATAAGCATAAAACATAGATGATATATGTAATAGATGCCAAAAACAACACGGAAAATTCAAAGAGTAGATAGAATAACGAATCTTGAGGCTAAAACCTATTACAAAATTGTGCAGGCCAACACATTAAATTGATATAATAAAAAAGTACTGCATAAGCATGAAAAATCATGGAAGAATAAAGAGATGTGAATATATAAGCCAAAAAACCATGTGGATTAATGAAGTAATAGACATATTTTTATATGTTAAAGCTAAAACCCATTGATAAATAATGTAACTTAATTCACTAAATTGAATATTTAAAAAAATTGCTCCACAGTCATGAAATTTAAGGAACAAAATAGATTAAAGATATATATACATACATATATATATATATATATATATATATGTATGCATATTTATTGGACAATTAGGTATATAAATTATGAATATGAGCATGAAACTCTTCATATTTATATTCATAATATATAAGCATTAAACAGAGATGACACATGTAATAGATGTCAAAAACAATGTGGAACAATCAAAGAGGAGATAGAACAAGGAATCTTGGAGGTAAAACCTATTACAAAATTGTGCAAGCAGATTCATTAAATTGATTAATTAAAAAAATGTATCGCATGAGTATAAAAATCATGGAAGAATACATAGATGTGAATATGGTCATGACACAACATAATAACATTAGCAAAAAACCATATGGATTAATAAAATAATAGACATATTTATATATGTTAAAGCTAAAACCTACTGATAAATAATGTGACTTAATTCATTAACTTGACCAATCAAAAAACTAATCAGCATTCATGAAATTTAAGAAACAAAATAAATTAAATATATATATTATCGAAACAACGGTATATAAATTACGAGTATAAGCGTGAAACAGAGATGCAACATATGATAGATGCCAAAAACAATGTGGAACAGTCAAAGAGTAGACATAATAGGGAATATTGAACCTAAAACCTATTGCAAAATTCTGCAAGCCAACTCATTAAATTGTTTAATAAGGAAAATACTGCATAAGTATGGAAATCATGAAAAAATACAGAGATGTGGATATGATCACTTAAAAGAAATCTAGCATGACCTCCAAATGTGTTTGAATCAACTTTGAATGCATACTTATTTTCAAACATGTGAAGATGATTTAGCTATGATAAAATCTAAAGTCACAAACCTTTTTCAATTGATGTAAAATGGTTAACAAAAAGTTTACAGAATACAGACTGTACACTTATTTTCACTTAACTGTAAACTTATATAGAATTAACTTAAGATCATGCCCAAAATCAAATACCATAGCAAACAACTCCCTATTTTACCAAATAAGATGTTTTTATAAAAAAATAAATAAATAAGATAAAAAAAAGAGCAAAGGAATCATAGATAGACTAAAAATAAAACAATATGATTGTTTCACAAATAAAAAAGATAAACGTAATAAGTAATATAGTGAGTATTTTATTCAGGAGATAGATAATCTATATACACTAATTGCAGCATATCTATGAATATGGTTAACTTAAGATCATAACCAAAATCACATACCATAGCAAACAACTCATAATTTAGCAAATGAGTTGTTTTTATTAAAAGAAGAGAAACATCAAAAGAGGCTAAAAATCAAACAATATGGTTGTATCACCCCAAAAAAGAAGACATAATCAGTAATATAGTGAGTATTTTATTCAATACATAGATAATCTAACATTGTATAACCAAAGGGACTATATAAAACAACACCAGAGAGAAACGTAGTCCATATGCAAATTAATTGCTACATAACTATGAAAACAATTAACTTAAGATTATAAGGAAAACCACATCCCATATCAAATGGAAACATAATACTATATATATTTTGAAATTATAACCAGCAGTAGAAATTATATCGTGTAATGATAACAAAGAGTAGTAAGTATACTTGCTCGTCCATTAAAACTAATTCAACAACCCTTAAGCCAAGTTCTCTGTTTTGGAAGGGAACAGACTACTTTCTAGCAGGGTGGAGGAGAAAGGCTGCATTTTTTATAATTCTAGGAGTGACCTCACTTGGGTTAAACTTAACAAGAGCCACCAATGAAGAATGTGAAAGTTAAGGACAAAGAATGAGATTATGGAAATTATTAAAGAGTTACTCCTAATGCAAGACCTTGGTACTTTGCAGAATTGTTAAAGAAAATAAATTACTCGATAGTCTCAAATAAAATGTAAACAAAGCCCTAAAAAACTTGGGCTTAGGCACAATTAAATTAGGTTTTCTTGTTTGTTTCTCAATTACAAGTATCAATAATGTTAATACACAATTCCAAATCAATTATGAATCTAGAATAGGATTAAATACTCATATAAGTAAGGAAATAAATTTTAGTTAATGCTTGAGACTTTACCTTACCAATAATAAAAGACACTTACCTGGAGTAGGACTGTTTTGAGGAAGAGCAATCAAAATTCACAGACAAAACTTACCAAATATGCAATTGCACATCATTTAGGATTCTATAAAACATGGTAAGAGGAAAAGCCTAATTAAAAAACCTACAAAAACAATATTATTATACTCAAGGCTGGGAATTCAACAAAAAATAAAAGATATTTACTGTAAATATAACTTTTGAACACTTGCCATAAATGAAATTACACCTTCATTAGAAATCCATATGACAAAGAGTAGTAACGGTTGGGGATAAACAAACGGAAAAAAAAAGGTTATAATTAGGGTTGGGGATTTAAAAGAAATCAATAAAAAAAACTTTGCCTGAATTACCGTAATTGATAATATTATCCAAAACCGGATTTAGCCCTATCATGATCGCATGAATACTATAGTTTCAAAAGATAGAAGATTGATACCGACTTCCCAACATGATTATGATCGATTTTGAAACCTAGCTGCAATATGCCGGACATTGATGGAGATTATCCAAAGCCCAAAGCTTGAAGAACAGGATAAGGGCTATTAGATATGAGATGCAGTTGAAAATAGGATTAACGTTATCAGGATTAGGGCTAATCGATATGAGATGCAGTAGAAAATAGGATTAGGGTTCAAATCTGAATTCAAATAATAGATTACATTTACTTGGATTAGGATTATCGTTGGAGGTTATCCAAAGCCCACGATTTGAAAATTAAGATAAGATGCCAAAGATCCTTTCTTTGTAAATAGATCAACGTCGATACTTAGGTTAGAGACAAATCAGATTACGATAATCAATATCTTTCAAGGCAGTTGGAGCTTTGGCACATGGGATTCCAGTGAAATCAAATCAATTGAAAAGAGAGATCTTGGAACTGTCGAAGGCGTGAAAACAAAGTGAGAAAAATGTCAATCATAATCCCATTGATCTCCCATGATTCCAACTACTAGGATTACAATAGTCGATATCTTTCCTAGCAGCCAGAGTTTTCACCCATGGATTTCGGTGAAAGCAATGCATAGGTGAAAAGAGGGATCTAGAAATTTTCAAAGGGTACAAAAAAATAAATGAATGGTGAAGATTAAGAGATCAACCAATGGCCAAGACACAAATTCCTGATTTAGAAAGTGATTTTGGGTGGGAAAATGGGAAATGGAAACTAAATTACTTTAATATATATATATATATATATATAGATTTTAAACATCATATAGACTAAAGAATGATGGAAAAGAGAGATGAAAATAATACATACATGTATGCATTCACATGAGTGTCTACAAATGTAGAGAAGGAAGAAACGAGAGAGAAATCACAATTTATTGGGTGGAGATGCAGAACGACTAAATAAAGGCTATGAAGAGGGAAAAAATATCTAGTACTCCAGATCAGTTAACAAAACAAACATGTGTTCAAGATTCTTAAAAATGGGACTCAAGAACCCACAAGTGAGTTTCTCATTGGCATTAGGAAGTGTGTGCAGTGCAGGCACCACATTCTTTTTTCGTCTTTCATGGCACAGTCCTTAAATTATTCATTAAAATAAATAATAAAATCTAATGCATTCTCTAAAACAACTCATAGTAGTATATAGCAGTTAACAAAAAAAATTTTATTACAGTTTATAGAAAAAAATAATACATAAGGAAAGAAAATTGTTATTGTTAGTAAAATAATTGTAATTGAGTAGTTTTGAATGCAACTGCTATTAAGATTGCAGTGTGAAAATTATAATGAAAATCAAATACCTTCTAAATCATCAAAATACTCTTAACATTGATCAAATAAGAAATTAAAAAAAAAAGATAGGAAAAAAAGTTGAGGACTAAACTAAACAAGTATTAGAACCAATGCAATGAGCCAATGAGTCACCTTTAGTCACTGAGCTTGCAAATACAGTATTTTGAAATTTGAGCATATTTATCTAGAAAACATCACAAGAAACAAAACTAAGCTACAAAAGGAAAATTTATTGTGCTATATTATTTACCTGCCATCCAATCAAAGAAACCTTGCCCCCAGATTCGCATCTTTCTTTTTGCCAAATGCCAGCACACGTGTTTTGCAAATCATTAAGCAATATAAATAAAATTTAGTTAAGCCACACTAAATAGTCTTTTACAAAATTCCGCAGATATTTTGTTTGAACACCTTGATGAAATCCATCCTAGATCCTTCAAACTAGAAATTATCAAAAGATAACATCAAGTCAGAAAATTGAAATTGTCAACGTGAAAATAGACCTGTATAAGTTAATTGAGTTGGAACAAAGGATTGGCTGATAGAAATCACCTTTGAGTAAACAAAACAAAAGCAAAGCGTAGAATAAGTCATTTTAAGAGAAAAAAATGGAGGGACAAGGTTGAATAGTCAAAATAAAGGGAGAATAAAGAGCAACATCCCAAAAGTCTATAAAATCATTTTAGTCCAAAAGTCTTCCGATCTCAAGACAAGTCTTAGTTTGCCTTGGCGGTGGGTCAAGGTCAAACTGGTATTCATCGTCGGCGTACGCCACGTATCAGTCCTAGTAGGATGGCCTAAGACGGGGCATGTCAAGTGGTATCAGAGCAAAACGATCCTAGAGTCTGAGAATTGCAGTAAATGATTTTTTTAACTTGTTTAAATTGCATAGCACTTTTTCTCATAAATTCACAACATTTTGCAGATCATTATGCCTCTACATGGTAGACCAAAAAAAAAAGGCAGTAGCTCAAGCTCGACACGCTCCTGGTGAGGAAACTAGTCGAGAGAATGTAGTACAAGAATCAGTTCATCAGTCTGATAATGGTTTAGGGCAAGGCAATGCATCTCCTCATAGGAATTTGACAGTACAATTGGCTTCTGCTCTCGCTACCTTATTACCGAGTCGAGGGCATGACACTAGTATTGAATGGGCTAGGAAACTAGGAGCAGAGTATATTGCTGGTACAGCTAATCCGACTGATGGTGATGCCTGGTTAAAGAATATTGAAGGCATTTTCAACATCATGGAGTGCCCAGAAGATAAAAAGGTCCGTCTTGCCGCATTCCTACTGAAGGGTTTAGCTACTGATTGGTGGGACTCCTTCCGTGATAGACAGTCAGATCCCAGTGCCATTACATGGGATTCTTTCAAGACTGGTTTTGACATGGCTTTCTATCCTTACTCGTTCAGGAGTGAGAAACAGTCAGAGTTTTTGAGGCTAGTACAAGGATCCATGATAGTGGCTCAGTACCATAGGAATTTTATGGAATTACTAAAATATGCCAAGAATTTGGTTCCAGATGAGGGCGACAAATGTCATAGGTTTGAGGAGGGACTTCGACAAGACATTACAGCTGCAGTCACCTCATTTGGCCATGAAAATCTGGTGGCACTTGTTGAAGCTGCCACAAGGGTAGAAAAGTACATGACTGGTGGGAACATCAGAGTAGAAAATGTAAGGCATCAGGGTAGCTCTGGTCAGGCAGGTAACTCCCATTGACAGTCCAAAAAGAACAGATAGGATTTTTGGCCGGGTGTCAATCAAACCAGTAGTTTCAAGAGTCGGTCACGAGGTTCTAGTTCTAGCCATAGTTCGTGTTGGACAGAGCCACAATCTCATCGTACTTATCAGAGGGCTGGACCAGTGCAGTGAATGGGAACTCGGGGTAGCCGGTATCCTCAGTGTCAGATTTGTGGAAGGTTTCACCCTAGAGAATGCCTCAACGGAGTTGATGTTTGTTTTCATTGTGGACAGTCAGGACATATGAGAAATAGTGTCCTACTCTGCTACAAGAGAGCGGTGCCTTTCATGCGACTCCTTCTCAGCCAGCTATTGCCAGTGGGAGTGCCAGACAGGGTAACGAGTGTTGGGCAGTCTTAGATGGCTGGAAGCAATAGTCGCAGACCGAGAGGCCAGTCAGGGCGTACTCAAACTCAAGGAAAGGTGTATACTATGACCCAGCAGGAGGCTTAGGAGTCATCAGATGTGATTATGGGTACGTTGTCTGTCTTCGGTAAATGTGCTCGTACTTTGATTGATTCTGATACTACTCATTCTTTTATTTCGCATTCATTTGCTATTCATGCTGGTCATATATTAGAGCCCCTAGACAGTAAATTAGGAATGGCTACCCCAATAGGCATATCACTCTTAGCAGATAGTATATATAGAGATTGTGGGATTAGCAACAAAAACATGTGTTGAAAGTAAATTTGATACCATTGGGTATACATGATTTTGATATCATCTTAGGCATGGATTTCTTAACTACAAATCATGAAACAGTTGATTGTTTTCATAAGGAAGCTGTATTTAGCAAACCCAGAGAGCCTGAGATTTCTTTTACTGGAGAGGGCAAAATTCTACCATCTTGTATGATATCCGCACTTTATGCTAGGAGATTGCTTCGAAAGGGGTGTGAGGCATATCTAGCTCATGTAATTGATACCGAGGTTATAAGCCAAAATTTGAGGAAGTCCCAGGTGTGAGGGAATTTCCCAAGGTTTTTCTAGACGATCTCCCTGGATTACCGCCTGATAGGGAGGTAGAGTTTACCATCGATTTGGTCCCAGGGACAGCACCTATATCCCCAACGCCATACAGAATGGCTCCAGCAGAATCAAAGGAGTTGAAAATTCAGTTACAAGACTTGGTGGATAAAGGTTTCATTAGACCCCGTACATCTCCTTGGGGTCCACCAGTCTTGTTTGTGAAGAAGAAAGATGGCACGATGAGATTATGCATCGACTATAGGCAGATCGGACAAGGTGACAATTCACAATAAATATCCTTTGCCTAGAATCGACGACTGATTTGATTAGCTTCGGGGTGCTTCAATCTTTTCAAAGATTGACTTGCATTTTAGGTATCATTAGCTTAAAATTAGAGAGGTTGATGTGCCAAAGACTGCTTTCAGGTCTCGGTACGGTCACTATGAATTCTTAGTGATGCCTTTTGGGCTGACTAATGCACCAGCTGTGTTTATGGATTTGATAAATATGGTGCTTTAGCCATATCTCACTAAATTTGTGATTGTCTTATGAATGACATACTGATTTATTCTCGAAATCGTGATGAGCATGCAGATCATTTGGGGATTATTTTGCAGTTTTTACGAGATAAGCAACTGTATACCAAGTTCAATAAGTGTGAGTTTTGGCTGGATAAAGTTGTATTTTCTGGGTCATGTTATCTCTTCAGAAGGGATTTATGTGGATCCTGTAAAGACTGAGGCAGTACTGAATTGGAAACGACCTGCTGATGTGACTGAAGTACAGAATTTTCTTGGGTTAACGGGTTACTACCACCGGTTTATAGAAGGTTTCTCCAAGATTGCTCTTCTGTTGACCAGTCTAACTCGAAAGGATTCTAAATTTGTGTGGACCGAACAGTGTGAAAACTCTTTTCAGGAATTAAAGCACAAATTGGCCACCTCTCCTATTCTCACACTTCCATCTCCAGGTAAGGAGTTTGTGATATACAGTGATGTCTCACGTCAAGGTTTGGGTTGTGTCTTGATGCAAAATGAAAAAGTTATAGCTTATACTTCGAGGCAATTGAAAAACCATGAGTTAGCCTATCCTACACACAACCTAGAGTTGGCTGAAGTGGTGTTGGCATTGAAAATTTGGAGGCATTACTTATATGGTGAAAAGTGCCAAATATTCACTGATCATAAGAGTTTGAAGTATATCTTCGATCATAATGAGTTGAATCTGAGGCAAAGGAGATGGTTAGAGCTGATAAAAGATTATGACTGCAAGATTGACTATCACCCGGGGAAAGTAAATGTAGTAGCAGATGCTCTCAGTAGAAAAACCAGTGGTTTCTCGGCTCAATCTAATATGATGATTTCTTCCCTGATTTGTGAGTTCAGAGATCGGAAGAGCAGCTGTCATCTACTACCTTAGGGGCAGTTTTAGCAAATTTGCAAGTAAGGCCTACTCTGATTGCCAAGGTTAAAAAGGCCCAATACCAAGATCCGACATTGAAGAGATTGAAAGAGGAGGTCGATCTTGGACTACAAGAGAATTACACAGTTAGGGATGATAGTACTCTTGTCATGGGAGATAGAATGTGTGTCCCTAATAATTCAGAGCTGAAGGGAGAAATTTTAGAAGAGGCACATAGTTCTGCTTATGCCATGCATCCAGGTAGTAACAAGATGTATCACACTTTGAAAGAGCACTACTGGTGGCCAGGTATGAAGAAGGACATTGCAGAGTTTGTCTCTAGATGTCTAGTTTGTCAGCAAGTTAAGCTTGATCGCCAGAGGACAGCTGGATTATTACAGCCTCTGCCTATTCCAGGGTGGAAATGGTAGCACATCACTATGGATATCTTATTTGGTCTTCCTCGTACTCAGAGAGGTCACGATGGTGTTTGGGTAATCGTAGACTGACTGACAAAAACTGATAGATTCCTACCAATTAAAGCCACGTATGCTCTAAATAAGCTGGCAAAGTTGTACATTGATGAGATAATCAACTTGTATGGGCTCCAGTATCCATTGTGTCAGATAGAGATCCTTGATTTACTTCTAAATTCTAGCCTAGCTTGTAGGGAGCTATGGATACGAAATTGAATTTCAGCACAGCATTTCAC
>CAVNYN010209176.1:0-16191 GCA_963692815.1 Nyctanthes arbor-tristis
CGATCTCGTAGTCAGATCAATTGATACGAGTTGTGGGTCACGTCCTCAAAATTGTGTTGTAGTAACCGTCTTCAACTCCCACTACCCTGAAGAGTGTAATCATGATAACCGCCCATTAAGTGGTAACCACCCACTAATCATCTATAAAAAAGTATGAGATAATCGTATTTGATAGATTCATTGTTCTCTTCCAATAGATATATAGCACTCTTTGATATAGAGTGTACTGAATTTTTCTCACACTAGAGTGGAATCGGGGAGATTTCAGTCCATCTGTTTCAGGTCTTGAAGCTGTTTTGAAGGCGAGAGCACTCGTTTGTTCGTTCATTTCGTTCATTCATTCATGTCCATTCATTTGGATTAGTGCCTAAATTTAATCATTGTTGATTAATTTTTTTTTGAAAAAGTCATCTATATAGGCATTATTTTAGGTAAACCATTTTGTTCTTTTCGTTGTCCTTGACAGAATTTGATATGATGCCACCGAGCAGGATAGTGGGCCACGTCCTCAGCCCATGTTGGAATAACTACCCTCAACCCCCATTATCTCTAGAAGTGGACTCATAGAAACTACCCACTAAGGATGTAAAAAGGATAAGCAATATTGTATATGTACGGATGAATTTGTGCTGATGGGGTTTAGATATCCTAGACAAAAAGAATACATTAACTTTCTCTCACACTGGAGTGGGATCGGGGAGATCCTGCCCATCTTTTTTAGGTTATGGAGTTGCAGAAGCAAGAGAAATGATCTGTCCGCTTTATCTGGTTCGACTTTGGGATCAATTGGCACCATCTGTGGGAAATATTCAAGCCATGTCTCGAACTAGTGGGCCCAGCTACGCTCGGGCTGATCGTACCTCTCCAGAGAAACTGGCTACTCTCGCCTCCATTACGCCAGAGTAATTTGTTGAATTGCAGGCCCAAGTTCAGAACTGGGTAAATTTGCTTCAGGCGAACCAAAACGTTCCAGCACCACCGCTACCAGCTGAGCCTTCCATTCGTCAAAGTAAACCTGAACCATCCCGTACCCATGAAAGGTCCGTACCAGCAGTGGACTTAGTATCCCGAACTGTTCAAATGACCATGCTGACTCCTAATGACCTTGACGACCGCATCAACACTTTAGTGAACTAGAAGGTAGATGATGCTATGGACTGCAAGAAGGGAAAGTAGCTGGTGTTAACTAAGATTGACCCGTTTGTTGAGGAGATCATGCAGTGCCCTTCCCAATGCACTTCAAGATGCCTTCAATTGAGATGTATGATGTGACAACGGATCTAATTGACCATATATAGTCTTTTCGGGATTTGATGTGGTTGCATGGGTTCTGGGATGCCGTGGCATATCGAACTTTCTCCACTACATTAAGGAAAGAGGCCCGTGACTGGTATGATACACTTCCTCCTTGTTCAATCACTTCATTCAGCAACTTCGCAATGAAGTTTGCCTCTTTCTTTGGTAGTAGCACTAGGCAGAAGAAGACGGCTCTTGGTTTGATGATGGTCATCCAAGGTAAGGATGAATCACTAGCGATTATATCACCCGGTTCAATAGTGCAGCCCTTGGGCTAAAGGACCTGTAGATGTCTTCAGTGGTCACTGCCTTAGTGAACGGTCTGGAAAATCACGCCTTTTGGGTGTCTTTATCAAAGCGCACGCCTGAGAGCATGACGGATATGTCGATCAGAAGTGAAAAGTATATTGACTGCGAAGAGTAGGCTTGGGCATCGGGTCGGTCGGGTTGATTTTGGCCCTAACTCGAGCCTGACCTGACTTTAAATCATGTTGCATATTGCTAAACTGAGACCGGCCCGATGGACCCATCAACACAAACCAAACCGACCCACAATGGATCAGTTTGGGTCAGGTCAGGTTTCGGGTTTTGGACTTTTTTTTTTTTGAAACTTAAAAGTTGGCCCAAGTTTTTTAAGTCCAATATTAGGGCACAGTTTTATTACTTTAATAGGAGAAAAAGGTAGTTGAGCTTAGGGTTTCAAACTAGTTTCAGACACAAGAGAGAGCAAGAGAGACAACGGAGGCAGTGGCGGGTGGGGTAGAGGTGTCGGACCACCACTAAAACCTCTCTGCGATTTTTTTTGGTGAGAGATTGAGAGATGATGTTTATGGAGTTAAAGAGAGGTTGTATTGTGTTAGTAAATTTGTATTGCTGGGTATTCTTTGTGCATTTTATCACCTTACTTGAGAGATCCATACAATATTACTGGGTATTCTCTGTAAATTTCATTGTTTGCTTGAGAGATGATGTGAATGGAGTTTTAAGAGAGAGAAAGAGAGAGAGAGATATGTGTATGGGGTTAAGTTGTGACTTGCATGTTTTCAAGAAGAAGAAGAAGCCAAAAAAAAAAACGGTTAAATTGGTTTAACCAAACTGGGTACGTCCGGTTCGGTTAAACTGGTTTAACCGAACCGGATACAGTTAAACCTGCAGACTGAACCGGACTGACTCTGTTCGACCGCCTCCAACCCACAGACCAGCTCAAAAATGTCAAAAACTGAACTGAATGGACCTGAACCGGTTCGGGCAGATTTGGTTTACCGGTTCACCGGTTATTATGTCCACCCTTAGTGAAGAGACGATGGGAGTCACCAGATCACTTTGTGATAACATTTTGGTAGAAACGAGTAAATGTCGGGCTGATTTAGATGATTATAAGCACAAGTATCACAAACTGAGTCATGATTCCTTCGAGGACGGAACGCAGAATGTGTGAAGGCATATTTCCAGCAGGTTGTTTGTGTTAGTATTAGATTTGCTTCAAGATCTTAGCCATGTAAATAGTCTTTATTTGTTGATGAAATGAAAATGATCGGGGCATTGAATGATGAGAGTGCTACTCAGCAAGCTTCACGATTTGTTAATCAGTAACACGAGTCTCCCAGAGTTATTCACTTTTTAAATTGATGGTTCGTTTACTCCGTGAATGCATCAAGATGACGGTTCGTTTGTTACGTGAACGCATCAGTTATTGATGGTTCGTTCATTACGTGAATACGTCTTATCCTTGATGGATCACATGTTTAAAGCACGTCAAGGAGTTGGTGTTTGAAAGCCAAGGGTTGTTACAACTTGATGGTTCGTTCACTCCGTGAACGCATCAAGATAATGGTTCGTTCGTTACGTAAACGCATAAGTGATTGATGGCTCGTTTGTTATGTGAACACATCTTGTCCTTAATGGATCGTACATTCAAAGCGCGTCAAGGACTTGGTGTTTAAAAGCTAATGATTGTTTCAAGTTGATGGTTCACTTACTCTGTGAACTCATAAAAATGACGGTTCGTTCATTACGTGAACGCATCAGTGGTTGATGGTTCCTTCATTACGTCAACGCATCTTGTCCTTGATGGATAGTACGTTCAAAGCGCGTCAAAGAGTTGGTGTTTAAAAGCCAACAGTTGCTTTAAGTTGATGGTTCGTGTATTCTGTAAACGCATCATGTTCACTTACTATCATATAGGCATCACTCATTTGGAAGGGTTGCGTTCGCTTTGTCTCAAAAGGATTACTTGAGACAAGGTTGCGTTCTTCTGCAGGTTCATCTTTCATCCATAAGGGCTTCGTTCACTTGGAAGGGTCGCGTTCACTTTGTCTCAAAAGGATTACTCGAGACAAGATAGCGTTCGTTTACGGGTTCACATTTCAACCATAAGGGCTTCATTCCCTTGGAAGGGTCACGTTTGCTTTGTCTCAAAAGGATTACTCAAGACAAGGTTGCATGAGTTCGCAGGTTCACCTTTCATCCATAAGCGCTTCGTTCACTTGGAAGGGTCGCGTTCATTTACCGTCCTAGATGGTCTACTTAGGACCTCACTACCCCTTCATGTTGCCTTCAAGGTTCTAGTAGTTTGACTTGTTCTTTCACAAGGGAGTTGCTGGTTAGATCATTCAACATGGGTTTACTTGTTCCGAGTATGTGTTTGAACCTATTACTCACTCCACTTTTAACACTTTCGGCGAGGGACATGATGCTACCGAGTGGGATAGTGGGCCAAGTCCTTAACCCATGTTGGAATAACTACCCTCAACCCCCTTATCTCTAGAAGTGGACTCATGGAAACTACCAACTAAGCATGTGAAAAGGGTAAGCAATATTGTATATGTACGGATGAATTTGTGCTGATGGGGTTTAGATACAATTTTGTTATTATTATTCCTGGACAAAAAGAATACATTACCTTTCTCTTACACTGGAGTGGGATCGGGGAGATTCCTGTCCATCCTTTTCAGGTTTTGGAGTTGGAGAAACAAGAGTGATCTGTCCGCTTTATCTGGTTCAACTTTGGGATCAAGATGTATAATTCAGATAAATTATAAAGTTTAATGCCGTTCTAGAGAGAGAGAAAATTAATCTAAAAATAGGCCCACCAAAGTTGAATTAGATGTATAATTAAGATAAATTATAAAGTTTGATGCTGTTCTAGAGGGAGAGAAACAAAACTAATCGAAAAATGAACCCACCACAGTTGAATAAGTATACAATTCTTTAACTTTTCCACATTTTTCTGAATTCATTAAATATTTTCTCTCAATTTAATTGCATTTCAAATAATTCAACATAACGGTGTATTTATTTGAGTGATTCAAAACTAATGTTAGAGTTGTCAACCGTTATCTGCAACAATAACAAATACATGAGACGAGAAAATGTTAGGTAGACTATAATCTTAGATAATTTCAATTCCTTGTGTCATGATATGGTAATTTTTTTTGTATATTCTCATTCATTACTCGTTCTCAATATATACACAACATATAGGTATTACAAAAAATGAAAACAATCAACCTATGATCAAGGCCAAATAGTAATTTTATTTTGCCTACACGCATGCATGTTATTATGCATGTGTGCATATGCATCAAACATCTAAACTACAAGTATCCTACAATCGTAGCTTAGATGTGTGCCACGTATTGTACGCATACATAATAACATGCATGCGTAGGTAAAATAAAATTTTCCCAAGGCCAAATTATAAACAGAATATTTTGTATATAAATACAAAGAAAGTTCCAGTAATTATATTGCCCTCTTTACTTCTTTGATGACAAATTGTGAATTGATTCTGACTTGTACATCACATATCTTCAGATTTTAGAATCTATAACATAGATTCTAGATTCCAACTCAAACGAGCCGACACCTTATTACAACTATAGCATCTCGAGATTAGAGACTCTATACTGTGTGCAGTTCACGTTAATAGTGAACTAGTGTCAATTGCGACATGGAATTAATCTATATATATATTAATCAACAGTTTGTCTGGCTCAATTTGATTTTAGGCTCAATTAAAAATGATTTTCCCGCTTATTATCTGGCTTCTTTAAAAAATCAATTGATGATGTCATTATTATATTATTATTATATTATTATACTTTTCTTTATTGTTATATTTTTCCTTTTAATCAATGAATTTAATATTTTTATTTTGAAACTCTATCTACATATTACATTTAATATTTTTATTTTGGAACTCTATCTATATATTAATTTAATATTTTTATTTCAGAACTCTACCTACATATTACATTTTAATCATTTACTATTGCATAATTTCATGATTTTATGTTCTCCAAATATATTATATTTTACTTTCTCAGTATAATATGTTCATGAAATGCACGAGTGTTAAACATAGTAGTCCGTAAATGTACGGGTGAGAAACTAATATGATCCAATATCAATTGTCCCCCTCAAACGAGTCCAAATGGATGTTTTGACTATTATTAACTTCGTTAGTTGAACTATAGTTGTTTTGCTTTGGGTTTGAATTATCATATATTTTATGGTCGACATATTTCTTTAGAAATTTAGTTTGAGAGTGCTTGTAACTACTCATTGTGTATCATGATATATTACTGATAGAAGTATTTGTAGACCATTTTGCAATGAAAATTCATACATTAGGTGAGCTGAATTACTTGTTGGAGTTAAAATCATCTCTTGGAATGATACATGGTCATATGATGTATTGAATCATTGTAGATCTTCCACAAATGGAGCTGAAATTACTCAATAGATAGATAACGATTGTAGATCAAGTAGACGTGCAATCTGTAGTACTCATTGTAGATTGCAAAGATATATAACAAGTAATTATAGATCAAGTAGATGTGTAAGCAATTAACCATTGTAGATCACAAAGATCTGTAATAAGTAATTGTAAATCGCAAAGATTTGTAACAAGTAATTTGTAGATCAACTGATGTGTGATCTGTAATTACCCATTGTAGGTCACAATGATCTGTAACAAGTAATTGTAGATCAAGCTGACGTGTGATCAATAATTACTCATTGTAGATCGCAAATATCTATAACAAGTAATTTTAGATCAAGATGATATGTAATATGTAATTAATCATTGTAGATGGTAAAGATCTGTAACAAGTAATTGTAGATCATGATGATATGTGATCTATAATCATGAGATAATGAGTAATTTTGAAATTACTTAGTAGATAAATAATGATTGCAAATCATCTCTTGTAATGATCTGTAATCATGCGATGTAATGAATAATTGTAGATCTCCACGAAAAGAGCTGAAATTACTCATCAGCATATAGATAATGATCGTAGATCATTTTCAGAATGATCTGTAATCATGTGATGTAATGAATAATTGTATATCTCCACAAAGGGAGCCGATGTAATGAATAATTGTAGATCTTCATGAACAGAGCTGAAGTTACTCATAAGCATATAGATAATAATTGTAGATCATTTTTCATAATGATCTGCAACCGTGTGATGTAATGAGTGTCTGTAAATTGCTTTGGTGGCAATATGTGATGACTCATTGTAGATCATGGATAAGAAATGATGATCTGTAATGAGTGATTGTAGATCACTCAAGCTGTTGATATGTAATGACTCATTGTAGATCGTAGAGAGTGATGATCTGCAATGAGCGATTGTAGATCACTTAAGGCAGCAATCTGTAATGACTCATTGTATATCATAGACGATCCGCATCAATTAACACTGTGATAGAGAACACACTTTGATTCCAAACAAAGAGAATTTTCTTATAAGAATATAGCTTCAAGTGCAAAGAATTCAAAAATTTTGATTTATATCTCAATATGGTACTTCTCGAATCATGTGCTTGGACAAAGAGTCTCATGCATGTAGCTAACAAATCATGCAATCCTCTAGTTTCTTGTCTTTGGAATGTTTCCAATTCAATTTCTTAGCAGGAGGCTTGATAGAGTGGTTCGTTTATTTGACTTCAAAAGCATAAAAACTCCATAAATGATGCCAGTGATACCGTCATCATCCATTGTAGTTTTTTTTTTTGAACTTTTAAATAAAAAAACAAGGATTTCAAGAAATTTATGAAATTCAATATCGAAGGAATTTTGACATGGCTATTTTGAAATCGTTCCCCCAGACGATGCCAATTGATGCTAAAAGAGAAGAGAAAGAAGAATGAACACCATCCTCCACAATCTCTTGTTCATCTCCTTTTTATAGCCCTCAATCCTCATGTGGTTGTTACAAAATTTTAATATTATTTAATATGTTTAATGGGTGAGTATTAATGCATTAATGTGCCGTTATAATTGATTTAAGTAACAACAAAGGATTTATCACATCACTTAGTGTGATCTAAGGTAATATCTTTGTTCAATCTGCTATTTGATTACATCGTTAAACGATGTACTGATGACGTCGTTGAGTGATATGATCCACTATCAAATACTTTGTGTCACAATATGGTAATTTTTCATATATTCTCATTCATTAATCATTCTCAATATATACACATATATGTATTACAAAAAATGAAAACAATCAACCTAAGGCAAAATTATACACAGAATATTTTGTATATAAATACAAAGAAAGTTCCTGTAATTAAATTGTCCTCTTCACTTCATTGATGACAGATTGTGAATTGTTTTTGACACATCAAAGATCTCCAGATTTTAGAATCTATAATATAGATTCTAGATTCCAGCCCAAACGAGCTGATACCTTGTCACAACCATAGCATCTTGAGATTAGAGACTCTGTAATGTGTGCAGTTCTATTTAACAGTTAACTAGTGTCAACTGAGACACGAAATAACATTATAAAACGTTAACTCAACTTACAATATATACATATGGGGATTTAATGGTTGTACATAAAATGTCCGGAAAATAATATTAATAATGATGATGATGATGATGATGATGATGATGATGATGATGATGATGATGATGATGATGATGATGATGAATTGCTTCATGTTTACTGATTAATACTAATATATACATGAGACTAATTGGTTCATTCAAACTTCAAAAAAAGCGGGAATGAAATTTTACGAATTACATATAATCTAACTTGATTTAGAACGATCTATTTGTTTTGCTGTTTTCTAGGAAGAGTATTTGATCAGTGAAAACAGTTCTTAATGAAAATGATCTCCCACCATATAAGCCCATGACCTTTGCATTCGGATGATATAAATGATCTAGTAGTTTTTAATTTGGCAATCGGCCGGTATCTTTAATTTGTATTTGAAAAAGTCACCTATCTACTTCTTTTAAATCAGATGGTAGTACATGTTCACCCAAATTTTCTATCGAGGAGATCGGAAGTGTTCTATAATTACAAGGCCTACTACAAGAAACAGGAACTATAGTGGCGACATTTTATGACGGTTTTAGATGCTGTTGCTGTCACCCTATAGCGTCAACATCATAAAGTCGTCGTTGTAGGTTGTGTCTTCAGGGATGACAAGTGATGTCACCGCTGCCTATTGGTATCTACAGCGATGATGTATAAAAGTCATCGCTATATTTCTTGATCTAAACCGACGATCCATAAATGTCGTCCCTATATGACCGATCTAGAAAATTTCCCGCCTTTGTTCTTGTAGTTAGCGATGGAAAATAATTATTGTAGGGGAGATATTAGTCACTATAGTTGTAATAATCTAGATAATATATATTATAAAAGCAAGGTATAAACCAAAAGTCAAGTTAGTCCATTTGGGAAATTATCATGTCTTTGCAATAGAGGTGGCAGGTTCGACTGTTCACTTGGGCAAAAGCAATGTGTGTAATTAAATGTTGTTAGAAAAGGGCCGGGTTAGGGGCGGGTGGGTAGGTCGGGTTGACTATAGTGGCGGGTAAGGTCAAAATTTTTTTATGCCCAAAACTCATTGAATTTATAGCCGCGGCATTTAGTCGTCGCTGTAAATGTCGTTACAATAGATCCAAAAATTTCATCACTATTGGAGTACAGGTACGGGCTTATAGTAACGACGTTGCGGCAAAAAATCTTTGCAATATATATCTATAGTGACGACTTTTTGGTCTACAGTGGCGACAAAAGTCGCTGCTATAAGTGACATTTGTTGTAGCGTAGTTACGGAGCAACTTTTGAATTTGACAAAAAGTTATGAACCTAGTATTTTGTATAAGTGTGTAACACCAGTTGAACAAAAAGTTATGAACCTAGTATTTTGTATAAGTGTGTAACACCAGTTGATTCTACAGAAAATTGTTGTTGTGAATTTTTGGGGGTAAAATATCAAAGATTAAATGAACTCCAAGACACAATTTCACTATCTTTTAAGAGATATTTCTTCCTATTCAGTGTCACACGGGGTATATATATAGAAAATCTCTCTCAGAGTATACAATAGAGGTGCTTTGTTTAAACTGTGACGATTCGATCAAACCAAATGAAACTCTCAAAGTTATAGACCAGAGGAAGAAGAAGAGAAAGATGAAGAATCTTGAACGAATTTGAATATATCTGCCGCAAATGGAATCCATTAGAATATATAGAAATGAAGGGATGCATTCGAATAGATGCGTTCGTAAAAGAAACTATGTATCTATTGGAATATAACAGTTGACATCATTAATAGACTCAAATTGCACCTATTCATCAATAACAGGTCGATCTCCATATCATTGCGGCAAACAAAAGTCAGGGAGGCAAACTATTTCCCAAACGCCCAAAAAAAATGCAAAAGAAAATTATGAAAATATCTAATAATTGACATATCCATCTATTATTATTTTATATACTGTGAAAGCGAGGTTAGTTTAATTGTATGTGCAAACAAATTAGCCAGCCTGTAGACGGAGAAATTTTAATAAGCGTGATTTATATTAAGAAAGAGAAGAAGTAAACCCTTTAATTCCTAGAGACCACTACCATTGAAGTTTTTCTGTTTGCTTACACTTTCGATTGAATATGTCTTTGAAGGCTGTTAATACTCTTGCTCGAATGCTTGACCAGATGCTGCATCATCAGCATGTCATTGTAAACAGTAGAAAACTAGCCAAATATCTCCTCAACGAGGTTAAATCCATCCAAAATATTCTTCAAACTTCTTCAAAAGGGTGCAGCGAAGAATTAGAGTTCATGATAAGTCAAATCACTAATTTGGCAAATGACGCAAAAGATTTTATTGAATCCCATATTAGGGATCGACTTCCTCTGCCGTCTAGAAGGCCAAGGTATGACATCGGGATAGCAATCTCATCTCGTTTCTTGAAGCAAGTGGAAGCAGCAATTTATTCTATAAAGGAATGGCCACTGAAGATTGAGGAGGAGATTTGGCTGAAAGATATGCAGCCAAGGAGATTGATTTTTGCTAGTCTATCTGAACATGGTCACCCCAATGACGAAACCACTGTTGTGGGTCTTGATGATGATTTCATGGAGATCGTAACACGGCTGGTCATAGCTTCCGATCTCAACTCCAAATTATTTCAGTGGTTGACATGGGTGGAATTAGTAACACTACAATTGCGAGGAAAGTTTATGAAGATTCTAATATTTTGAGTCATTTTGATATTCAAGCTTGGGCAACAGTTTCACAATCCTATAGTCAGGTAAAAACACTAGGCAATCTTTTAGATTCCATGAAAAAGTTCCCTCAAGGGAGCGATGTACAATTTATTAAAGAGTACATATACAAGAGTTTAAAGGGTATGGGATACCTTATTGTATTGGATGACATATGGGATTCCGATGTTTGGGATGATTTGAAACAAATCTTTCCAAATGATCATTTCTTAGGTTTTGAAATTGTATTCCATAAAAATTTTATTCACAAAAAAAGAATTCTCAAAAAGAGTTTTTTTTTTTTTTTAGAAAAAAGTTAGATGATACAGTTCGTATTATTAAGTTTATGCTCAATGAATAGGTTGATAGGAATCACGAGATGGATAGATGTTACAAATGGATGAATCAATTTTGATAAAGGAGATAGGGGTGCAGAGGCAGCCAGGAGGTTTGCCTAGAAGCAGCCACCCTTGAAAGAGTGCGTAATAGCTCACTGAGCGGTCGGCTGTTAACCGATTGGTCGTAGGTTCGAATCCTACTTGGGGAGATTTGATTCATTCTGAATTAATGAGAGAAGGTCACGGCGAGATGAGCCGTTTATCATTACGATAGGTGTCAAGTGGAAGTACGGTGATGTATGCAGCTGAGGCATCCTAACAGACTCGGTTCTTAGAATATGTAGAATAATAATTCTTCTATTTACCTTACTCAATTCAATTAAAAAAAATACTTTCTTTTTATTGACAAAAGAATAAACCCAAGATGGTTAAGTTTCTTACGAAAGTCCTATGGATTCAAAAAGATTTTGTGGATAGAAACGAAAAAAGAGATATTGAAGTAATTTTGATGATTCAAAAATATTATTACTTCAATTTGAACAATTTGAAGACCTATTGATTCTAACAACTGATTGCAGAGTTGATCATTCGGACTTTTCAATTCATAGATGTAGATCTCGGACCTATGAATGGGGATATTCCCGAAACTCACACAGAAAAAAGGAAGTGAGTTAGACAAAAAGAGGAGCAACTTTGACAAAAAAAGAAGTGACTTGGACATATAATAGGGGTTAGGGTCTTTCCCTGGAAAAAGGTCAAAACAAAAAGGGAGGAAATGCGGTAAGACGGATTTATGGCGACTACCTGAGAATTTCAATGTGTGAATATCATATTCATAAAGCAAAAACATAGATGTACTCCTATGAACGTTATTCGAATTGAAATTGTCAAGTCATCCATAACTGTTTAGGCCATGCCGCCAAAATGATAAAAAATGGATATGATAATTTTCCCGGATTACGGAATTTTTATTCTACTTGCATTTTGAGTCCTATTTTTCTTAATCCCTTGAGATGTTACTGCGTATTTTACTTGTGTTTAATCTTTCATGATTCAAAAAATAATCGATTTTTTGGATTGGTTTCTCAATAGTGTTAGGTTAGAATCCCAGCAGATTACATAGTCCATGGACTGGCGACTTACCCATTCAGTGACTTTGGCACTGGACGTTTCCAAAATGGGTACTATCGGGTCGGGTGAATTCTAGATCATTACGATTAATATAGCGATATAGAATTTCTATTTATTTATCACAATTTTGAGAATGTGGCCATTCAAGCCAACTCTTGTCCACCTGTGCATTACTTGCATTTGTTAGATGAAGATAAAAGTTGGAATTTATTTTGTCATAAGACATTTGGAGAAGATGGTTCCCCTCCGGAATTGGAAGAAATTGGGAAGAAAATAGTCCAAACTTGTGGAGGTCTTCCACTTGCAATTATTGTGTTGGCAGATCTTCTCTCAAAGGTCGGAAGAGCGTCGACAATAGTGGAGCTCACTTTTTGAAAATTTTAGTTCAGAAATAATTCAGAATGATGAGAAATGCTCGAAGATGATATCTTTAAGTTATACTCATTTACCTCCTCATCTAAAAGAGTGCTTTCTCTACACTAGATTTCTTCCTGAAGATTTTGGAATCCTAGTCTGTACGCTTGTGAAACTATGGATTGCAGAGGGATTCATAGAACAACAGAATCGAAAAGCTTAGAAGATATGGCATTTGAGGATCTTATTGATAGAAGTCTTATAATGGTTGATAGATTGAGCTATCTGGGCGAAGTTAAAGCATGCATGCTTCATGATCTTGTGAGAGATTTTTGAATAAATGAAGCCAAAAATAACATGCTTTTTAATATCACCACTAAGAGTCTTTATGGTATACAAGTAGGAGCTACTTTTCGCCTCTTGAGTATTTATTCAAATGATACAAATATTTTTCCCTGGGACGAGAGAAAATTATCCTCTTTATCAATGAGCTCGATTCATAATGTCGATCTCCATTTTCATATTTCAAAAACACTTCAATCGAGGCAGCTAAGAGTGCTTGACACAAGAAGGTTTCCTGCTGATATTCAAGAGAATGGATTACAATTTCCCAACCTGCGGTACCTCTCTTGTAACTATGAGCTTAAAGTGTTTCCTCCAACAGCATCCAGTGTGCTTCAAAATTTGCAGATTTTTTTTCTTGGAAGTAGACAACTTGTAGAAGTAGCAATTTGTAATATGCCGAAACTAAGACATGTGATAGTGAGTGAACTAAAACTGAATGATCCACTTGTGGGGGAAAGTTCTGTTGTTGTTCTAGAACACTTACAGACATTGTTCCAGGTACAAACTTTAGATGTTCCAAGGAGATCCTTAAAAGAATTCCAAATTTGAAGAAATTGGAAATCCACTATTCTTCTATTGATGAAGATTTCTATCTCTACGATCTTATTGGTCTGCAAAAGCTTGAAGTGTTGAGAATATCTCTTGACAGTTTGCCAATCCATATGCTTAACTTCACTTTACCACCCTCTCTTAAAAAGTTAAGTTTAGAAGAATGTGAACTTGCCGAGAAGGATTTGAAGTGCTCAAACTAAGGTTTTGCTACTTCAAAAACTCAGAGTGGGAACCAACTGAAGGGGAACTTTTGAGTTTGAAATATCTGCTTCTTGATGGGACCTGGAGCATTGGAAAGCCGTTAGTACCCACTTTCAGCGCCTTCAATGTCTGATCATTAGTCGCTGCGAACAATTGATGGAGATCCCTTCCGAAATTGAATATATACACACTTCAATTGATCGAGCTATGGTATTGTACTGATTTGCTTGTAGCTTGTGTAGAGGATATACTAACTGAACAACGGGAATTTGGAAACGATGACCTTCAACTTGACATCCATAATGAGAAGGTAATATTCTTTTACTACCAAACTAATAATAATGAAGTGATATAATGAATTTGAGTTTATAGAAAAAATGATTCCTGACTCCTCTTGCCAGAGGAAGCAAACAAAAAAAGAAGGCCAAGAAAGCAGAGGAGAAAGAGATGTCGACTAAGGAAAAAGGTGTAAAATTGAGGATAAAGAAAGAAAGAAAGAAAGAAAGAAAGAAAGAAAGAAAGAAAGGGAGCCGAAATGAGGAAAAAATAGGAACGAATTGAACAAATTTCAGAGCTGGTAAAGTTTTATTAGAATTACAACCCTTACATTTAACTTTTCTGTTAATTATGTGATTGAAATGATTGCTTTCTGGATTCAACAAAATGTTATGTTAATTATGTAATTGCTTTTCTGCTAATTGTGTAATCAAAGTGATTGCTTTTCACTGTTCATCCAAATTAAATCATAAATGTTTCTCTTCATGATAAAAATAAATAAATGAATAACCATATATCATCCTCATTATATTGGTGAGCTATTTTTTGTTCCTTAATTTGATCGAGTTTTTGCTTCTACAGGAGAATGACTGCTTCAAAGTCTGGAAAACTGATGGCGTGTGGATCAGTTCTATTATGACTTTATTATTCTAATTCCTTACTAGCTAAACCACCCGTACTATACACGGGTAGAAAAACTTATTAAAATATGTTATTAGATAATTAAACATAAATCTGTAATATTTACACTCCGCAGAAAATATAAAAATACAAGTATATATATTATTTGAATCAATAAGATCGATTGACTTAGTAATCATAAAGTTCATAATCGTTTAAAAGACAATATATATTCTTACATATAATCCTTCGTACATATATACAATAATGAAAGTATACTTGTTACCCACCTCATTTTAAAAAATTCTAATAAAACTGAGAAATTCAAAAAAAAAAATATCTATATATATATATATAATGCATTAAAAAATTTAAAATAACATTAAACTCACTAATACATATGGTAGAGATGGTGAATTAACAAATGATGATGGATTAGAGTTTGTTTTAAAATTGACATTTGGTATTTTAATTTATTAGTGGAAAAAGATTAACAAACAAAACAAATTGACAGAATGGTTAACTTTTAGTTGTTAAACCCGATGGTCACAAGTTTAAGTCTTCTTTGAGTTAATTGCGGTATAAAAGGTACTAGGACTTAAATGGATTAATTAATATATATATATATAATGGATATATAGATTTTCTGATAATAGTCACTTTAGTCCTTGTTCTTTCATTGTGGTGTAAAAGTTAGTAGTTAGGGTTGTCAAATTTTGATTAACAAGTTGAGAAATACTACTATATAGCACTATTGGTACCAAACACCCCATCAGTCTATGTGGCAATACATGTGACGTCAAATAATAAGTAGAGTTAAAAGCAAGCACATGTGAACCACTTAATTTAACTAATCACATGATGATGATCTGTGCACTAGTGCTAGGCACTATAACATTACTGAAAGTGAATATAATGTGAGAGATTTCTCCACTATTTTCAATCTAATCTCAGTATTCAATTGAATCAACGAGTTTGTCGATAAGCACCAAATATTTAGTACTCCTGCGTGAATCAACGAATATTTGATTCCTAACTTCGTGGGTAAGTCAACGTGTTTTTACGGTACTTCTTGCTATCTTTATCAAGTTTAATTTCCACTACATCAAAACCCTAATTCTTCACTATATGTTTCAGAATTTGCAGAGACTACAATTATATATATGGAACTCCAAGAGAAATATTTGACTCCAATACATTTATCATCCTTAGGTTTATTTCATCAAACGATACCTTTACTCACTAAAAACAACACAATTACATCGAATGAAATAAAAATTAAAGCTATAATTATTTATCAAACAAGATTCATGTTTTCATTTACTTACAGAAACACCAATCAATATCAAATGTAGAATTCAAAGGAGTTCTTAATTAAGGTCTCAGGCAGTTGACACTAGGTTTTGTATGGGAAGATTTTCCATGTGCATTTACACAATTTGCATAAATTCTCTTCCCCGGAGGTGATGATGTTATATAAACTCTATCCAGATTAATGTTCTTACACCCGACGCTCTCGCTACAGCTTAGATTTATCACCTGCTCGTCCA
>CAVNYN010209184.1:0-10641 GCA_963692815.1 Nyctanthes arbor-tristis
TTTCAAAGCAAAACAATGAACTCCAATTTAATTTCTACATATTATTTCTTGATTGAGTGACTTGAAAGAATTGAATTTCCATGCATCAAACTTGGGAAATTCTCAATTTATTTATCATATTGATCAAAGCTATATATACATTCTGTTCATGTAGCAATCTTATTATCATCCACTCCAACAATTAATCTGAATTCTCAGTTTAATTAAGCTTTTCCGGTTTCCAGTTAAAATGGCTTTTTGGGCTTTCTCTTCTTCAATAATCTTACTTATTTTTGTCACAATTCCTCTGTCTGAGGGAATTCTTAGTCCACATTATTACGATGCAACCTGCTCACAAGCTGAGAAAATTGTGTCCGAAACCGCGCATCAACTTTTGATAGTAAAGTTCCAGCAAGAATCCTTAGGATGTTCTTCCATGACTGTTTCATTAGAGTACTCTCTCTCTCTCTCTCTCTCTCTCTCTCTCTCTCTCTCTCTCTCCCTCCCTCCCCACAATCAATGTCACTCCTGTTTGTTTGCATATACAACCTCATGTCACATGCACAATTTTGATAAGTATACTGCAATTATTCGTGAACTCAGTTTCTTTCGTTTAGCTAGCTCTGATACCATATAGAGAACGTTCTAATGTATTATTCCTTTTGTTGGGTAATTAATATAGGGATGTGATGCCTCTGTACTGCTCGATTTGACACCGGAGAACAAAGCAGAAAAAGATGGCCCTCCCAATATCTCACTCGGAGCATTTTATGTGATTGATGATGCCAAAACCAAGATTGAAGAGGCTTGTCCCCGTACAGTTTCTTGTGCTGATATATTAGCCATTGCCGCTAGAGACGTGGTCGCTCAGGTACTTTGATTGAAAATTAAAAGGACGAAGTTTCTTGCATAATATAATTGGGGCTGAATTTGTTAGGAAAATTCCAACCCGAATATGACTCTGGATCAACCCAAGATCTTTGCCTTCGTTTGAAAGATGTCAAATAAACAAGATAAATAAATAACAACACAAGATTTATGTAGAAAACTCCAAAACCGGAGAAAAACCACGGGGCGTCAAAGATATTCTATTATATGTTACAATCATATAGAATCTCACACCCAAACCCCGATTACAATCCCTACAACACCCACTTGGCTTTACCACACTCGACCAACATTTTTCTTTGATAGACCTCAAAAGAAAAACCCTCAAGTATTAGGCCTAGAATTTCCTCACTTTGGTGTTCAAAATCTCTCTTGGAATTGTAATAACACAAATGATACAAACTGCCCATATATAGAGAAAATGGATGGAGTTAAAAGGGCTTCAACTTTGGTCAAAGTTTGCAACTCCAGTCCAATTTTCCTTCTCTAATGGCGGTAGAAACATGAAGACTTCCTGCTTGATCCAGCCATGCTTGATTGTAAATTCCAGCTGCCATGCATGCAAACACAACTAAGCAATCTCGAGAACCCTTTCTCAAATGTTCCTACCGCCATGCACAATGATTATCAAATTGGCATTTCTTCAAGCTTCTAACCATCGTGCAATTTCTTCTTCCAACTTCTAGCTTGTCCATTATTTTATTTAGCCAATTCTCAACAGAATTTTCATTGTTTTCTCCATTTTTTTGCATTTGTACTTTTCAGTCTGGAGGTCCTTCTTGGCAAGTACTCAAAGGAAGAAAAGATGGAAGAATATCAAGCGCAAACGAAACAGTAAATTTACCCGCCCCATCCTTCAACAAATCACAACTCATTCAAAGTTTTTCAAAAAGCGGCCTATCCGTTAAAGATTTGGTAGCACTTTCTGGAGGACATACACTAGGATTTTCGCACTGTTCTTCATTCGAAGCCAGGCTTTACAATTTCAGTGCAGTTCACGATACTGATCCGAGCATGAACGTGGAGTTCGCAGAGAGCTTGAAGAAGAAATGCCCAAAACCGAACCAGGACCGGAATGCAGGACAGTTCTTGGATTCATCTGCATCGAGTTTCGATAATGGTTATTACAAGCAGATTCTTGTAGGGAAAGGGGTGTTTTTATCGGATCAGATGCTTTATGTTGATTACAGGACTAAGTGGTATGTTGAAGCATTTGCAAGAGATGAAAGTTTGTTTTTCAGGGAATTTGCAGATTCTATGGTGAAACTTGGAAATGTTGGAGTAATTGAGAATGGACAAGTGAGATTGAATTGCAGAGTTGCCAATTGAGAGGAATGTGTAATGCGAGAGACAGATCAGACTAGTGTTTTCTGAAAGAATAATGATGTTTTTATGATTTTGACTTGCGTTTTGTAATTTCTTGATGGTATGACTTTTCAAACAAATAATTTTCTCCTTTATTCTTTTGTTTTTTGGTCTATATTGTGCATATGGCCTATTTCAAAATTACTCAAATAGTATGAAAATAATAGAGCACCATATGTGTTATATGATGTCATCATGTACGTTACATGTATTGCTAGAAGGGAACCCCAAATAGTACTCAAATAATACACCTGCATGCATATATTGAGTTGCACCAACGGAAGGAGCAGTTTTTTTATTATTGGCCTATGTAAAACGTACTTTGTCTGAAAGACTTAATCATATTTTCACATAAATTAAGAAAAGTGTAATTAATATTATTGAAAAAATAAAGTTCACATGTATTTTCATAATATACAATTTCTTTTACCAATTATCTCACTTTAATAATTCTATTTTATTACTCCCTTCATCCCAAAAGGATATTCCTCTTTTCATTTTTTATCCTTCCCAAATTATATTCTCATTTCTTAAGTTAATTTTTTAGTTTTCTTACATATCTTCATTTATTGTGTATAGTAATCAACAATAAATAACAACTAAAGTGAAATATTAAATAAATTAAAAAGTATATTAGGAACAAAAATTATAGGGAGACATGAAAAAAGGGACATTAATAGGTGACATTCTTATAGAGCACACTTGTATTAGATGATGAAAAGATATACATGTAATCATCACCCAATAAATATGTGCTACATAAGAATGTCACTCATTAATGTCTATTTTTCATGTCTCTCTAGAATTGCTCTATTAGGAGATATATTGTCAAGATGTAAATTTCTAATAACATTAAATGATATTTTCTTAATATATATGAAAAATAAAAGGAGAATATCTTTGTGAAACGGAAGGAGTAATTAATAACAATGACAATGCACATTAATTAAGAACATGCTCTATCCGTCCCACTAAAGATAGGCAACAACAAATTTTCATACAGATTAAGAAAACATATTAAATATAATTGAAACTGTAAGCTTTTTATATGTTCTTCCTATTTTATTCTTTCAAAAAATGGCATAAAAGTAGTGTGAAAATTGCTGACTATTATTGGAGGATACAATGTCTACTTTAATGTTTGATATTCCAACAATTTTTAATAAGAGTATTTTAGTCATCTAAGAAATAAATTATACTTTCAATAGGGAAAACTAGACTACAAGTTGGAACAAACGAAAATGAAAAACAAGTCTATCTTAATAGGACAGAAAGAGTAGTTAAAAACTAAGATTTCAACTATAAAAGTAGTCATCTTTATAGGACGGACAAAACAACAATATACGCATGTCTCTAAGGGATGAAGGGGGTAAATAGTTTTTTGTTTAATTTGAGTCATTAGATGAGAGAGTATTCGATAGAACGATCCTATACGTCATATGGTATGACCATCTATTAAATTAATGACAAGTATGATTGTGTGTCATTTTGACTTTCTTTTACCTTTCTCTCTTCATTAATTAAATACTACACCTATAAATAAACACCATTTTATCTTAATTTTTAATTTTTTGTATCAATTTACTATCTAAGTGTGAACCTAATAATTATAAAATAATGAACAATGATTAATTAAATAAGTTAGGTTTTATACCTGTTTTTTTTTCATCCTCCCATTTTCTTTTCTTTCTTTTCTTTTTTTTTTTTTACTTTCCTTTTTTCCTTTTTTTTCCTATCTCCCAGCTTATACACGTTAGTTTTATACCTGTTATTTCCCCTTTTTTTTACTTTCCTTTTTTTTCTTTTTTCTTTCCTCCCAGCGTATACGAATATAAATCATAAAATTAGGTTGGATGATGGAATATCCATCAAAACTTAATTTGCCTTTCATTAGTGTTTTTTGTTGTATTGTATGGGAGTATGTGGTGCAATAATTCATGTGAAATATTGTAGCTAGGTCAACCAAACTTTTACCTTGAACACAAGTGTCCTTCAATATTAAAATTGATGAACCTTTCATTCATATCGTCAACTGAATTATTTTTCCTTTCGATTTAAAAAATAAAGAAGAAAAAAAGAAGAAGAAGAACAATTTTTTCGTTCTTTATTTAATATTTAATATATAATGTATAACTAGTCAGACATTTTTCTGTATTTCTAATTAATCTAAAATAAAGAACATAAACTAAATATATGTGATAAAGAATTGATGCTTATATTCTCAAAGCTTAAATAATTGAATTGAATTTTGTCAAAAAAGTTAAAGAATCGAACAGAAACTATTAAAAATTATGTATACGTATTTTTTGTTTTGGGAAATAAGCTTGTGTGTACAAGTTCAATGTATATGTCCTTGTTTGCTATATTATTAAATTGGCAACTGTACATCTAGAAAATAAATAAATTCACTCAATATTTTTCTTCAGTTAGCTAATTAGTTGTAAACATTAATTAGTTTGAAGTGTGAAGAATTCTATTTCAATTTAGGTTGATGAGTTTAATTGGTTTTGTTTTGGTTTTGACAAAACCAGCCTACCCAAATCAATGAAAAATAGAAACCGGGATATTAAAACCAACCCAATCCGTTCCTTTTAAGGAGCCAACCCAACCCAACCCTATATATATACGGTAATAATAATCGAATAAAAAAATATGAGGTAAAACACTACAATTATAGTCAAGACAAACACGTCAAAACGATTACAATATATATGGAGTAACAAAACAAGAATTACTATCTCTTTTAAAAAAAAAGAATTATTATCAAATGTAAAACACACACTAAAATTATAGACAATGCTATTCATTATTTTTAAAAAAGAAAATAAAATTATTAACTGATGACCACTAAAAACTAGGGGTGAACAAATAAACCGTCAAAGTGAGAACCAAACTGATCCGTTAAAGTGGTTTGGTTTGGTTTAGTTTAAAAATTAAAATGGTTTGGTTTACGTTTGGACTTTTGAAAAACCGTTTAAACCGATCCGAACCGCTTTTACTTTAAATTAAAAAAATACTCATATATATATATATATATATATATAAGCAGATTAGTCTGCGGTATCTTTGTACCACAGTTTTCCCTCCGAAAATGTCTTAAGTGAAGACAGTTTGAACTTTTTTTACATATTAAACAGATTTTGCGGTACATTATAGATTAATATTTCTCTATTTTTTCAATTAATTAGGAACTATGATACTAATATATTATTATCTTCAAATATTTTGTTGGATGTATTTTATTCTTATCTTTTTAAATATTTTGTTATATTAATTTATATTCAATTTTTTTTATTTTTTAATTTAAAATTTTTTTAATCTGCAAATCTTATCTAACAAATATTTCATAATTTGTATTAAACTATTTAATCTTTAGTTGATATTAATTTTTAATTATTTTTTATATGTTTTTAAATCAAATCGTTAATTATTACGTTACTTCTTTTCTATATAATAAATATAATTTAATTAATGTTTCATAGTTTACAAAATTCACAGTATAGTCACAGATAAAAATAAAATGTTAAATTTACTGACGTATAAGAATGGCAAGGGGTCCGGTCGGGATTAGGTATGTTACACCAGTTAACGTAAATATCAATTTTTTTCTCATCTCCACTTAAATCGAAGACGGGTCAGGGAAGGGTTGGTACATGTAATTCATATTACTCATTTATTAGCCAATTTAAATATACTTATATATATCAATTTTCATTTTTTGTTTATTAAATAGTATTCTAAACACTAAAATTACAATTGAAATTACTGAGCTTTCTTGATAAGTTTGATCATCTTTTTACTTTTCAAACCATTAGAGTTTTTAGTAAATATTTTTATTTTTGAGATCGAAAAAAGATAAATGTACCGGGTACGAGTAAAAATTATCATACTCTTGGTCGGTACATTGTTAAGCCAGGTCGATTTTTTTATTTCATCCCTGACCGAATTACCTATTTAGTAAGCTACTCTCTATCTTAACAAGATCGGTTACCCATGGGTATTGAGTTTGTCGAGTCTTTTTGTAATTTTTACTAAAGTCACTTAATAGCATTCCATATCGAGTAAGCACATAGTAACTATTAGTTAACAGTAAGATAATCAAAACATTGTAGTTCAATATGATTAAGCATACGTTACTTAACATTTCGTACTAATATCAGATATAATTTAATTTAGTATTTTCCCGTGTAAAGTACGGGTGATAATCTAGTAGATGATTAAATTGGAAAAAAAATTAGAAATTCTTAATGGGCTCGTTTAATTTATATATGTTCATCACTAATTGGACTACATTTATAAATTAACATGATTTGAATTTCATTATTCAAAAATTAGGCTTATTTTCTTAAATAATTTTTTTTTAACCATTTTAGAGTCTAAACCAAGTTCACGTATTCATAGGAGTTTGGCAATTGGTAATTTACTTTTGAAGGCAAAATTGAGAGCTAAAAGTTAAAACCACATCTCAGTAGTTCAATCCAAAGCCAATCGTTGTAGAAATATCCTTTTGCACGTGGTAAATTTCATATTTAGTATTAAACAAGTTTTTTGTTTATAAGGATATCACATTTTTGATGTCTTATTAGTTATTACTATTTACTATGTTAATATGTAAACCGCAATGTACAAAAAAAAAAAAAAAAAAAAAAAAAGGTGTAAACCATGGTTTGAAATTGAACTAAACCGAAAAAAGTGGTTTGGTTCGAAGAATGAAATGGTTTGGTTTAGTTTATAATTTTTACAGACCCAATCCGACGGATTGGTTTGACAATAAATAAAAAACCCATAAAACCGAACTGTGTTCACCCATACTAAAAACAACAGTAAAAATAGTTTGAAAATTTTAAACCCAATAAAAAACGGTTTCTAGATTTGTAACAAAATAAATCATAAAAAATTAAAAGAAATCCTCGAGTAAAGACCCAAATACATCATGTAAATTTGCAATTACAATACAGAAACCGTAAATACCCAAATAGTTCTAAATTTATAGTGGGTGACCTAATTTCCCGTGAATTTACTCAAAACCGGCCCAACTCATATAAAACCAACCCAACTCAAACCAACATTTCATTAAACCCAATAAATTAAAAACCAAACTAACTGTGCCAAGAAACCAACCCAACCCAACCCATAAGGGGTTGGATTTGTGGGTTGGGTTGGTTTTTTAAAAACATGCCCAACCTTATCGGCGAGTGTAATGGTATGGATAAAAGACGGGTCAAAAGATAGAACCTGGGCCTTTGCAACTAGATTGCAACGATCTGGGAAAATTACATCCTAAATGGTATTTGGTCCACCAAATTACAAAAATCATTGGTGCTTCGCACTATATTAGGTAGCACTCAATATGACATTAAATAATAAGTAAAATTAAACACTTAAATAAAAGACTCACTTAATTTAACTTATCATTTAGTATTATCTTGATATAGTGCCAAACACTACTAGTACTAAATAGCATTACTTTTTTCTTTATTTTTCTTTTTTCCCCTCTTTTTACTGATATTACACATTTCTTAATAAAAATTATTATTATCATGCAAATATTGATATATAACATATTAATAATAATGATATATATAATATTATGTAATTAATGTCACAAATAAAAAATAAGACCTTGATTATAGCCCCCTTCATTTAAAATCCATCTTAACTCCATCACCACTACAAGGAAGATTACATTGAACTGAAATCTTGCCAAAATCCTTGTGTGTCTCCCTTTAGCTTTTTGGAAGTTTCTTATCTTTTATTTTATTCTTAAGTAAATTCATAATACCTCTTTTGTTTTTTATGGTCTGTGTGGTCTTTTATTTAGCATAAACAAATATGTGTCAAACAATTATTCAAAAAGTATTATAACATGTCTATATAGTCAATTCTCCATGATAATGGGGTCATCATTCATTTTTTCCCAACCATTCTTGTCAATGCAAGATTTTATCTTTTTCCCCATTTTTAACCTCGTCTCGATGCGAACGTAATGAAATTGAACTTCAATTGATGAGTTTTTTTTTTTTTGTGTCATTGGTCACATCTTGCGAGATAATAACAAAAAAAATTTCATCTTCTTTGCTTCATGGTACACCAGTACATATTCTATGTCATGAATCTCCTTCAAAACTGATACATTCTTTTAGGGAAGTTCATCAAATAATAGAAACATGCTTATTTCTAAAACCTCTAAATTGTACCCAATAGGAACGTGGTTGAATGCGTCATTTTCCGCACTCTCCATGAACTAAAACGTCGCATCCTTATTTCTAACATATATGAATCATAGAAGAACTTCTATGACTGTATTTTAAAGAAGTAATTGATGTTGAATCCTGCAAAAAAAGTCAAAATAAATTACGGTTGCAATAAAAATAATTCTAAAATCAATATTATGAAAATAAGCACGTCAATTAAAAATCTCATTAAGGTAAAACAAGTCACATATTTTGGCAAAAATCTTAAGGCTCAAACAAACAAACACAGTAGCTAAATTATAATCATAAATTATTAGTGACCCTATATATAATGATAATTAGTCCAGTTATATTCAAAAAAAGAAAAATTAGCAAATTAATTATTTGGGAAAGCCTCTCAAACAAGGGGAAAGTGATTGTGACATTGCTTCATAATTGGAAAAGCAAAAACAAAATAAAAGACAAGAAAAATTTTATGGAACATACTTTGAATATATATCAATGTAGTATATGAAAGCACCCATAGTGTATGAGATTGAATTGGAAATTATTTTGTACTGTACATCTAGTAATTTGTGAGGGAAAATGTAAGTTCAACCACCAATCAAAAAAGTGAAATTTAGAATTCTATTAAATCACTTAATGAAAAAAAGGAAAATTATATGATAAAGAGAAAATTTCAATCTAAGCTTATACGAAGCACTAAGTCACAAATTTGAAAATTTGCACACACAATACAGCTTGACGACTCATATTACAACTATTACTCAGTAATTACTACAATTTTTTTTTGGTGAGAAAACACAATGAATGGAGGTATTTTTCCAACAAATACAACAAAACCACTCATCATCAGTAATATTTTTCATGCATGATCAATCTTTAGAAGCAGTGGATGAGAGAATTCATACAGCCTTTTCAATCTAAAAATTCGCTTATTTATTTGTTCTTTAATTCCATTCCATATATACACACACACTTATTGAGTTAATTAAATAAATGCTTACTAATCTTTACCCTTGTTACTACTTGCTCACCTTAAAAAAAAAAATTACTCACGCTTACCCATTTATAAAAGAGGTTTTTCATCCATCACTTCTTTCAAATTTGTTAACAAAGTTGTGTAGGTGGCTAACGAAAAATCGACGTGGCATTAGCATTTCGTTCACCAAAAACGCCTTTTAACGCAAGTTACCGCTAACAATGTCCTTTTGCTGCAAAATCCTTAAATTCAAATTCGTCCTAATCGGAACCGTAAACTCTTGATCTTGCATCTTCACGTAATTATCTGCAACAACTCCATGAAAACTGACCAAACTTAATTACTGGAACCGGATTCAAGGCTGCACAATTAGATTCCACTTAGAAGAATTAAAAAAAAGGGAAAATTCTTACGTCCTAAATGGTATTTGGTATAGTTCTTCAATAAAAACAGACCGGGTTTTGAGGGCTCCATCTCATCTGACACAGGTGAGGTGTCATCGTATCATTGGAGATCGGGCTCCAATTTCAGAGCCCGATCTGGTTTCTTAGAAAATTCAATAGTTGATCTACCAAGTTACAAAAATCAGGTGCAATTTTTGTCATTGCAAAATTCAAGATTTCTTCATACGTTTTTTTTTTTTTTTTGGTTTACCGGTAGATTTTTTTTCCCGTGCGGAACCGCTCCTAATTTCACATTTATTTCAAGTGAAAATAGCCCGAATAAAGTGACATACAAGCATATACCATACAAATTTTCATTATTTAAATTCACTTATTTCAACAACACTGAAATAGAAATAAAATGCCAACATGGTTTGAATTGTGGCAGTTAGATACACAAATTTCTGAGCGAGTGACTCGAGTTTGCACCACACATATCCTTCTCTTAATTTTCTTATCCTCCCTTATATTCACTTGGTATCAAGAGAAGGGGGGGGGGGGGAGGGGAAAATGGAATACAAGTATAGAACACCAAGGGGGCTAGAATTTCATAATTCTTTACCGTAGATCCAAGTTGAAGAATGTTCCAGATAACTAGTCTAGACTCAAAAGAGTTCTTGTTGCTCTGTTTCAACTAGAATCGATACTTCATTGCGTTTCACTGATAAAATATATCTTTACTCATGAGACTCGTCACATGGGATGTGTGACATAAAATAAATAACTAGTAGTAATAAAAAGATCAGGCGGTCACAGTACTATACTTGAGGAAGAGATCGGAAGAGCGTCG
>CAVNYN010209186.1:0-19873 GCA_963692815.1 Nyctanthes arbor-tristis
TCCAAAATACTTTTTGTTGAATATCATGCGTCTGATCACGTCGCCACAGTAATGTTGTGCAGCGATTCTTACGTTCACTACATCTCCGATCTCCAAAGATTTCTCACATTGGTTATATACATAACGAATAAGATTATCGGCTTCTTCAGTCCTTTTATCCTGGAGCCAGCAATGAGTTTTTAGTGAAAGCACATCTGATGTAAGAACTTTCCTCATTTTCTTCCACTGCTCGCCCAAAGGTGATACTACTGCCCCCATCAAGTACCCGTTGTCAATCACTCTTGCTGACATGCAGTCAGGTCTGGATGCCAATACTTTGTCATGCTTCTTGAAGAACTCTCTAGCGAGTTCCGGAGAAGTGACAGGAATGACATGAACACTGCCAAGACGGATACAAGCACTCTCCGTGTTCATCTCTTCCATCATTTTATGTATCCAACGAAATGTAGGTTTATTGAGAAACATCGGGATTAGACACCCAAAGATGGGCAAGCCAAGTCGACCAGGAGGGAGTCTTCCCCTCTTCGTGGATGCTGATCTCTTCTTTCTAATCATTGTTGGAGCAATTGTGAGAAGCAGAGATATAATGAGGATAGGTGCCAAAGGTAGAGCTCCTTTGGATATTGCCACGAAAAAAGAATGCATGGCATTCTCCATTCCTTCAATGCTAATGTACTGCTTTGATAGTAATGTGTAGCAACTAATTGAATAGAATACAGGGAGCTCTTCGCCTTTTATAGCAAAAGTACTGGTAAAACAATAAACTTACTGATTTTAAAATAAAATTTCTCTTAAAAGAGCAATTTTGTTCACCCGTCCCCTGTGAGCGGGGTTACACCGCCCACTTCTGACGTGGAGCACAAATGGCCGCCATGTGTGTCGACTATGAGTGCGCCACGTCAGAAATGGGCGGGGTTTGTAGGCGGGTTAACATAACTGTTTAAAAGACGTTACCTTATATTCTCCTCAAATTACTAATAATAAATTTTCTATATATGTATGAAGGTTCATTGTCAATATATAGTACATAACGGTATCTCTGTCCTACAAAAATAGCATTTTTTTAAACTTTTATCCAAATTTAGAATTTATTTAACAATATTGGAAAAGTAAATTTAAGATTATATTTTTCTATTATACCATTTTTATTTATTAAATATTCAAGTTTAATAATTCTATTTTGTTGACGACAATTTATATTAAACATGAACATGTTATTAGAAAAATTAATATTTCAACTATATTTGTTAAAGGAAAGTGATCTATTTTAAGAACCATGAAAAAGTAATATGGGACTCTACCTTTAGGGGACGAGGTCTACAACAAGTTTTTTTTTTTTCTTTTATGCAGGGGAGATAGAGAGGAGAGACATGTGTTGTTCGAAAACCGGACCTCTTGTTCGAAACGTGAGATCAAACATAACCACTGTAAGACTTGTTCGACCCCTAGCTATACATATCCCAACCTTATTTTGGCATTTTTCATCATGTGCTGCAAAGGAAACATGTGAAAATTGATTCCAGCATTTTCCTAATACAATACCATTTTCCTAATACAATACCTAACTATATATGTACTTAATCTTGAAAATGACATATTAATTGTTTCGTCCCAGTCCAAATAATAATAATAATAATAATAATAATAATAATAAAATAAATAAATAAATAAATTGTTTCGTGAACAATTAAGGATGTCAATGCCGATAATTCCGTTTGCTCTTTTAAGTAATGTTACGTATCCAATAGGCTAGCTCATGTTTTTATTTTTTTTTTTTTGTGAAGATAAGGGCTTAATTCATATTAATAGAAAGATCTGTTGTAAGAACGGGGTACAACCATGGGGACGGGGTAGTCATAATACAAGGGGAAAGAAACTCTCGAGCTCTACGAGCTAAACAATGAGCAGCTCCATTGCCCAGCCTACTAACAAATTGCACTCTAAAATTATTGGCTGTCTTGAGCAATTCCTTACAATCCGCAACGATGAGCCCAAATTCAGATAAGTCTTCCTGTTTTTTATCGCCTCAACGACCACCTTAGAATCCAATTCGACAATAATATTCGAGCAACCCATTGCTAGTAGCCATAATATTTCAACCCATTGGACGGTGATTAATATCGGCCTAAACTATCTATTTGATTGGAGGGCGGTGAGACAAGGTGTTGGGACTAATCTGATGGAGCAAAGCAGTAGATTTCAGTGGAGCAAACCTTCAGTGGGGTGGACTAAATGTAACATTGCTGCTGCTTTATTTAGTGATGTTGGTTACGTGGGCATTGGATGCTTATCCATGATGCGCAGGGGAATAATGTGCAGGGTCGAACACAAATTTTTGACGCTCGGTTTGAAGTGAAAGTGGCCGAGTGCATGGGCTTGATAGGGTAGCTCATGTTATTGCCTCTTTAGATTGTAATAACTGTAATTTTCGTTTCTGGACGGATTTATTTCTAGATTTTTGTCACGGCACTGCTGGAGAGATTTGCGGTAACGAAAATTGATCTATTACTCCCCCCCAACCGCCACCAAAAAAAAAAAGAAAGAAAGAAAGAAAAAAGAAATGGAGAGGCTAAACAATAATACTAGTATATCAAATTAATACCAAACGGCAAAACCGTTCTAAAGGTACGTAATTTCTGTTTTGACAGAAACCTAGCATTATCATTTGTCAATTATCCCTCCGTCCCGTGAAAATTGATAGGTGACTATAATCACACGACAAAGTAGAGATGGTATTGGATTGGATGGGGTAGATCGGCCCCAATTCATTTTGCCCTACGAAAAATTTATAAAATCATGATCTGTTTCACGATTCATGACTTGCGGATCGAAGCGGATTAGAGCGGTTCACAGATCAAAGCGGATCAAGATTTCGATCCGCCAACTTATTCACAAAACTTTTTCTTTTTCTTTCAAACATCATACATTACACTAACTCTAATATCCTAACTTGGTTTTTATATCATACATTACACTTCAATCTATAGTAACAATAAAATAAAGTCAAATCAATATCAACTATCAACTATCAACCAAATTAAATCATGGTTTAATAGTGGATGTTGACTGTTGTTTCTAGTGACTTCTGAAAGTTTAAAAGTTAAACTTTTTTTTAATTGAAGCCCATTGGATCGGATTGACCCAAATCAAATCTAATCCACGATCCTTTGGCGGATCGCTATTCTACCATGATCCACTCCATTGATCCACGGATTGTGAAATTTTTTCTCAAACGGATTGGGTATCCCTCGGGTCTGGTGTGGATCCGATTTTTCTGCCATCCCTGTGACAAAGGAAGTATAATATAAGAATTTTCCATAATTTAAGTTGCCCTCTACGTCCTATTTAGATATAGTTTATTTTTTCTTTTTTATTTATCCCAATTATGTAGTCTTGTTTTCATATTAAAGAGTTTATTTTAAATTATTTTATTTAATATTATAGTTGTAAATATAACATTTAAGAGTTTATTTTATATTACTTTATTTGATATAGTTCATTTTTTCTTTTTTATTTAATGTTATAGTTGTAACTATTAATTCAAAAATCAGTCATCATTAGATAAGGAAAATTAGGAGTACAATTAACAAAATTTACTTTTCGAACAATATTTTAATCTTTGTGAAAAATAAAGTGGACCAAATAATTGAAACGGAGCGAGCTCAATTCTAGTTGACTCTTTAGTAAAAGCATAACTTTTCCACTCTGTTCAAAATTTCAAGGTGACACTTTAGTCAGAGCATATAACTTCAAAGATGACTCTAGTTAGTTTTTCATTTTTTTTTAAATTTTCAAAAATTTTGTATGGAAAGTCTGAAAGTTTTCCTAGCTTCCATGGAGGTTTTTAATTGAATGAATTAAAAGAATATGTAGAATTTTCATACAGTACGATTTCCAAATATTCCCGAAACAAATGTTTAGTTTCGCTCCATGCATCATGACAAATCACATGGGAGTGCCAACAAAGATGTCTATAATTAGTGTTAATATTCTTTAATTATACATAAATAAATTCATTTAGGTGTCTTTCCTCATACCCATGTAAACCAACATGCATTATCTGTAACGGAATCTGACTTCGTCCTAGAAAGATAGTTGAGCATTTATTTTCAATCAAATTAAGAAATGAGAGTTATTATAGTTGTAACATTAATTTTTATCTTATTTTTCTACATATACCTTTATATCTCATTAATTGTGTTTGAAATACTTTCAATGCATAAGTAGTTGATGTGAAGTAATAACAATAAATTAATTAGGGCTACATATAAACATGAAATATTAAATACATGCTTAATATAGTAAGCGGACTATCTTTTTTTTTCTTTTTTTTCAGATGGTGAAATACCAAACTATCTTTTTGGGGATGGAGGGAGTATTTAGGAAACAAGAACAATGTGTTAATTCAAGGAGACCCGACCTTCGAAAATATTGGTTTTTCGAGAAAACCCCCGTAAACTCCCAAAAACAAACAATATGTTTGCAGAAAGTAATTTATTGACATACTTTTCATTGAATGACTACCAACTTATATACCAACAAATTTTATCCACTAACATAATACAATCTCACCTTGCTTAACTCGCTAAGAACAGGGGGGTTGATGATGGAAAGATTTAAGATAACAGAGTTTGACTTGTTCCAAATATAAAAATATAAAATACAAAAGAAAAATGTGAAAATAATTAAGCTTAACGTCCTTTCCCCATTAAAAGATCTCCTTGCTCTCAAAGGTATAATTATTGAGAATAACCTTTATTTTCTTTCACGTTTTCTTCACTTCCAATTTGTAATCGTTTTCTCGTGGGTGCCACCATTTGGCCCATTCCTTCAATGCCTCTTGTTCGACTGCGTTAGCATGCACATTTTTGTGCCTTCAATAATTTGGAATCTCCGGAATACTCTTGACTTATTGAATCCACTTGTTACCGTCTTTTTTTCTGGGCAACACTCTGTCACGAAAACATTTCTTTCCCTTTTTTCACTTCTTCCTTCATGCTCAATGTGACATGCAAGTTTGACACAATTCCATGTTGAAGAAGCAGTAGCCTAGGATCTTGAGCACTAATATTGGTTTTATGCCAGATTTTGGCTGCTTTTCTTGCTTCCATAAAAGAACTGTGCATAATTAATATGGGGCATTCTATTGTGAAATTGATGTAGCCTGATTAAAGGAGTGTTACAATAATTTTCACCCCTAAAAAAAGAATAAATAAAAAATAAAGGGCTCGTTTCTTTCTCTATTAAGTCCCCAATCGTCCAAGTAAATTAATTCAGAATTAAACTAATCGATTCATTTTCAAAAGGGCAAAAAATCATTAATATACAGAAACTTCAACTCAGCTATTTCAAAATTTAAAAAAAAGGGGGAAAGAAAAGAAAATAAAAGAAAAGAAAAGAGAAAAATAATTAACATATCACCCAAAAAAAGTCTAATCCAAATTAGGAAATATTTCTTAGATAAGTTAGATATATATATATATATATATATGAAAAATTTTTGAATTAAAAAATAAAAAATTTTAGATATAGATAAACATCAAAATAACTAAGAAGATAAAATATACAAAATAGCTTATTTTCAAGTCTCATTGATGAATAGAGTTACTATAAAATATTCTCTTCATATTTCAATCTTCAGTTTGATTTTTTATTAAATTTTTATTTTTTATTTTATAATTCAATATTAAAAGTTTCTAACAAAAAAATGAAAACTAAAAATAGTAAAGCAAACATATCATTAAAAATTTTATTTTAATTATTTTTGTACCAAAAATTTTCTTTTGTTGTACGAATTTTTTTATTGTATTAAAGGTCGTCAATTTTTGTCTGTTATTATAATTATGTTTTTAATTTTTCTTTTACATTTTTATCATAATTTGCGAACTATTTATTGGAAATATTATTGACTTATATCCAAATATCATGTAAACTTGATTTTAAATTAAATAAAGGACAAACATTTTATAGAACTGTTTCACAATTCATTTTGTTAAGGTTAAACAATTTTCTTTTTCCTCATTTAAGAACTCTTTAAATGAATGACATCATAATAGTTGAAACTTTCTTTTTTTTAAACAATCAGATGAAACTTGTTAATTGATAAAACATAGAAAATTTATGTGTGTGTGTGTGTGTGTGTGTGGAAATTAGTCTGCAGAGATAAGGGAGAGAATAAGATAGAATGATAAGCATTATATTTCATACAGAGATAAGAGATGAATCATAGAGATTTAAACGAAATTAAAAGGAACAAAACCTTAATTCCCAAAGCAAAAAGCCACCGGATAAGAAAAAGAGGGAAAATCTAGTAAAGTGGAAAGACAATCAAATAAGAAAAGAGGGAAAAAAATCTAGATAAGTATTATTGATTTAAAAAAAAAGAAAATAATCATATAAATCATAATTAGATAAACCGCATAAATGACCAAAGGATGTAAAATGTCCACATTATCCCTAAAAAAGCATTTTTGGAGGGAAAACTGCAGTACAATTGTGCCGCAGATTAATTTCCCATTAACTATATATAGATTTCTAGAACATTCTTTTGCTTTGATTTCACTATAAATACTAATATTTTATATATCCTAATGTTATCATCTCTTTTTGCCCATTTGAAAATTAGTTTATAATAGGTAGTTTCACTACACTTGTAGGCTTCTTTTCTATATTTTAGCCTCCTGGAATTTATTATAAGTAACTTTGGAACTTCTATCTATAAAAAATAGTTTCCCACATCGGATCATCAGCTTTGGCCTATTTTAAGTGCTTGTTTCAAGTATTCCACCATACGTACAACTCATATGAACTTATTTGAGCTTTATTTTAGATCAATAATGCTATTTATGCAACCAGTATTCATATTTCTTGTTTCGAATTGTATCAGCCTGTAATGATATTATATTATAGTTTCAGAATGAAAAACAATGAGATCATGCATCATCAACACTATAACAACACCACAATGTAGACATACCCATCGAGGATGAAGAAGTATATAGTGTTGAAGGACAGTTGATCTAAAAATTTAACCTGATTAATTGTGTCATTTTTATAGTATTTACTATATTTTCAGCATGCCTCCACATGTAAGCGAGATTTTCATTTGTTTTTCCAATCGAAGCTTAACGTGTGTATATTTTATTTTAATTCGGTGGTAGAGATTCGAACCAAGAACTTTGCCCGCTGTAATATTATGTTGAAGGCCACTTGATCTAAAATCTTAAATTCATAGATTGGACAACTTTTATATTATTTATTATATCTCCTACACACAGAATGCCAATAGACCGCCAAACAATATTGAGGAAGCCTAGAAATTTGAAGATGAAGGCGTAGAAAATTTCATATACATGTGTGTGTGTCTATAAAGACAAATGAAGGGGATATGTGGGAGGGGAGAGAAATTAAGAGAGAAATAGGTGTTGTTCGAACTAGCGACTTCCCGTCTGGACCTGCACTATTCTAAAGTATTTTGAAGCATAAAGTAAATAGTAGTTGGAAAATACTTGAAAAAGTTAAATGAGAATACTATACATATACATATATATATATATAGTATTCTCAAGTTGGAGTAAGTGAGATTAGCGTGTTTTGTTATTCTATTTCCAAATGTTCCTTTCTTGTGGATTTTCCTATGCTGAGGTGATATGTGCTTTATTAGGTTGTTTAATTTTACCATACTAGTAGTTTATTGTGTGTTTATTATATTAAAATATTTATTTATGTTTAATTTGTTATAGGATGAACGAAAAAATTGAAAAGATTCAAGAACGGGTGAACTTTGCAAGGATTTTGGATCTCGAGGACCAAGATATTGAACAGCAACACATAAGGGATCGAGAAAAAAAGAAAAAAAATGTAGAAGGCCTGTGCGGCCGCACCGAACCCTCATGTGGCCCCACGGATTGCGAACAGCAAAAGCAGAATTGGGCAACGGCAGCAGTGCGGGTGCACTGTTGGCTGGTGCGCCCGCACCGACCCTACGAGCGAGATTTTCCTTTATTTTTCCTTGTTTTCCTAGTACTCTTTTTATGGCATAATTTGTACACGATTTTTACTCTTTTTCTTAGGGTTTTTAGACCTTCTATAAAGGGGTCATATCTTAGACAACTCCACACAACTCCATAAAATTATTTACTTTACATTAAAGACAAGTTCAGAGGCAGATTTTCCCGAGTGAGCCTCAAGGCTAACTTTCCGCTTCCTCTGGTTCAAGAGGATGTTATTGCTACTTCTTGTTATTGATTAATCAATTTTAGTAACGTTGTTTCTTTCTCTTTTATAAAATTGCTTGTATTGTTCTATTTTCTATGTTTATGAATATTGATTGTTTGATATAGTTTAGGCCTACTATATTGAACAATTGATTTTCTATTGCTATAGTTGGGCTTTCAATCCGTAATTGTTATTTCTCTTAATTCTCGTAGCAGCTAATGATTGTTAATAATTAGGGATAACACAACATAAGTTAAATGGATCGATCTTATGAATTTATTATTTAGATTAACTTATTTTCCTAATTTTTCATGCAATCATTATTCTAAATCTAGAGATCTTATTCTAGGTCGTCCAAACGGTTAGGTCTAATTGAAGAGTTTATTTTGATTAGATATACTTAAGAGAAAATTCGGGTAGCAGAACTAATTATTGCCTAGAGTTGATAATTTTGCAATAAAGTAGAAACGATGTTACTATTGATTACTATCTTTTATGTGAAGTGCACAACTGAACCAAGAACTGGAGCTGACATTCCTGTTCTTATCTTCTTCCTTATACTTACGATTTAATTGTTTTATTGTTTTCTTTAGTTTTTAGTCAATATCTCTCAAAATCCCTTCCATTTTCACTGGTTGACACGAAACACTTCACTACAAAAAATGTCGGCTACTGCGACGAAAATTTCCGACGACTCCAAAATTTGTCGCTACAGCTTTGGCTGTAGCGGCGACAACCAGTCGTCGCAGTAGGGTTACCCTTATAGCGGCGACAAATTGATGTCGCCGCTATACATCGCACCTACAGCGGCGACAAGGTCCACGTATAGCGGCGACAAGAGAGTCGTCGCTCTAAAGCATGGCGGGAAGATTTCTCGCCTTTATTTCTTGTATTTACCAACAAAAAGTTATTGTTATAGGCTTCGTGTCGTCCCTATAGTTGTCAATAGCTATATAATATATATTAAAAATGCAAACAATGGATTGAATATTCACTTAGTCCAGCTAGGAGGGCGGCATGCTTGTGGAGTGAAGGTCACGGGATCGAACCTTCATCCATGCAAAACAATTATAAAGAGAAATGAAGTTGGGCTAAAGAGGCCGGTCGGGTAAAATTTTTTGAAAAAATTAATGACAAAATGGTTAAAATTTATAGGGGCGACATCTAGTTGTCACTATACGCGTCGTCGTAATAGCCGAAAATGTCGTCACTATAAGGCTATTGGTACGGGGTTTTAGTAACGATCCGGTTGTCGGAAAAAGTCGTGGCTATTGACCTATAGCCGCGATATTAAAGTCGCCGCTATAGGCCAAGTTTCTTGTAGTGCTTAGATTTATCCAATGTTCTCTGTGAGTTCGACCCTTACTTTCTGCTTCTATAAGTTATTTTAATTTTAGTAGAGTAAGGTATTTATTATTTTAACACATTCGACACACGACCATGGAGGTTCCTTTCTTGTATTTTTATTAGGTTCCTTTCTTGTATAATGTTTGAAATATTTGTGTGCCTTGAGTGCGTTTAAAAATACTAATATTCTTTTTAACCTTTCAAAATTTTACCCTTTTTAGAATTAGGTTATGTTTTAGAGTTCAAGAATTATTAGAAATAAGAAAGAACGAGTAAAGTTGAATGGTGGAGACTTCTGCTATACATGCAGGTTCTACGAAATATGTAGACGTAATTAATTTGACCAATTTTTTGTTTTAAAAGTTAAATTAGTTTGCAAACATTCACGAGTAGGTTCAAAATGTGCGGCCAAAGCCACGCCACACCAATTAGGTCGGTGGTGGTCTACGAGGACTTTTTGTAATTTGCTTGCTATAACCGTCTCCGTTTTCAAAAAGAGTGTTGAAAGTCTCATTACTAATATATAAAATTCTTTTCTTTATAGTTATTGTGCTCCTTTATCAGTCTGTAGTCAGAAATATAAGTGAGATGAAAGGAGAATTTTGGTTTCAGTACACCTTTCTTAATGGGAATGGTCTTAATAGAAAAGCATTAGATACCATATATTATTTGTAAGTTGTGCAGGCATTAGTTTTCCACCCTTTTAATTTCGTATCAGAAGTTGAGTTAGCAAGGTACGTCTCCTTTGTTTTCTTTACCCATGGCAACAAGTAAAAGAAAAGGCATGGATGGTAGAGGTAATTATTGGAAAATTTTGAAAATGAACGGGATCTTGAAATTCTAGTGTCTAGAGACAAGTTAAAAGTTCTCGTCCAAATAAGACGGTTACTTGCCACTAAACTTTTCTTGAACGTTTTGCAAATTCATATACCATTCATGAACATTAGAAGCTTTTATCATTGCCACTTTGTCAAATATTTTTAAGAAGCAATCTGGAAATTCTTTGGGACAATTTAGTAACAGCGTGGAAAATTTTTAAAATACAAATATATAAAATAATTTTCTTGGAAAATTGCTGAGAAAATTGGGTGCACTTATAGGAGATTATATGTTACGATCACAACCCAAATTAAATTTGGAGCAAACAAGATTAATTTTTTTTTTTTTTTTGAAAGGAGATACTCACGTGTTTTCTTCCTTCTACTTGAAATGACTTTTCCTGTCTTTATATTAACAATAATGTTCCTTTCTTTACATTAATGTTTGGAACATTCTTTTGCTTTGATTTCACTACAAATACTATATTTCAACCTAAAACTATCATCTCCAGTTCCACTACACTTGTGAGTTTTTTATGCCTCTCGGAATTTATTATAGGTAACCCTGAAACTTATATTAATTACAAAAAGAAAAATCGTTTCCCACATTGGATCACCCGGCATGTTTTAAGGTGTTTGTTTCAGGTATTCCACCATACACACAACTCATATGAACTTAAGTTACAATAATGATATTGTGCTATACACTCCCTCTGTCCCAAAAAGATATTCCTACTTTCCTTTTATATCCGTCCCAAATTATATTCCCTTTTCCTAACTTAATTTTTTAGTTTTCTAATATACCCTCATTTATTGTGCATTATAATCAACAATAAAGAATAACTAAAGTGAAATATTAAATAAATCAAAAGGTATATTCGAAAATATATTATTAAATTGTAAATTTCTAATAACATTAAATGATGTTTTCTTAATCTATGTGAAAAATGAAAGGGGAATATCTTTGTGGGATGGAGGGGTATATCTAAACATAATTCATTTGTGATTTTTCCCCCAGCCACATTTATGAATTGATACAGTCATAAATCATAGTATGACTTGTTTTTTCATTTATAATTATCCCTAGTAGAGGCTGACATATTTTTCAGCTTGTGTTTTATCCTCTACACATGATAATCAGCAATCCCAGCAACGGCAATAGCAACCTGCTCCCGTGTCTTGTCAACACCCGTCTAGAAGGAGATATTTTTTTTTTGCCCAGCAGCCCCATATCTCCCCGCTTCGCTTCAACCGTAAATGGGGCGTCCGAGGGTAGGATTTTCCCAGCTGAGCGGAGTGCAAAGACCCCATGCAATTCGAGAGTACTATATAACATAAACACCACCATAATAGTTTCTCTATAGTCTAATATAGTAAAACAAATATGTAGTCGTTGACGCCCACATCAATTTTAAGAACACCAAGGACCCAAGGCCACAGATCCTCGCTAATATTCTCTTTGTTTTGTAAATGGTATAATCTCTCAACCTTATAATATTTAGGTAACATGTCTTCAATGATGGAAATTAGATGATTGTAACAGCATGTAAATACACCAGTTATAGTAAAGAGGGAGAGAAAAAAAAAAAAAGGGGAACGAGATCATCATGCCCCTTCATGACATGACGACGCCCACGACGCCGGCATAGCCATCAACAATGAAGAAGCACAGAATTCCAATAGACCATTAGAAGAAATTGAGGAAGTTGATGAAGGAGCTGCTGATGACCAATCATTGCAAAACAAAGGTAGAAATTTTATGCAACCCACGTTGTATTTCTCGTTTCTAGATTGTAACAGCTTGCAAACACGTTGTGTGCAGGGATTAGGATTGCTTGTTGTGTCAGTCCCTTCCAGCTCCAAAATAATTCGTAGTAATGATGATCAAGGTAAAAAAATAGGGATTTTGTTCTTCACATCTTTGGCACTGGTAGCGCTCGGAATATCTGGTACTATGTTTCTCAAAACTGAGTTTGGACTCACAAGAAAGATCAGGATTAAAATACGGCTACATATACCATTTATGATTCCAAGAATAATCAGAAGACGGGTAGAGCTTGACTACGTTTTGGAATTTCTGCAGTTTTTTCTGCTTTGGCTACTTGCGTTGTGATGGTGAATTTTATTAATGCCAATGGTGGATCTCATAATCAAGATCCGCAAGAGGATAACTTTCTAGCAAATACAATAAGAGTCTTTGTGGTAGCTGCTTTTAAAAGATCGCAAAAACTTCCAGATGACGAGTCTCAACTTTACGGGTTTCATGAACATATTCAGCTCCAACGAAAAGGACCTTTTAAACTCAGGTTTTCAATCAAATTAAGCCCATTCTATTCTTCTTTCTCTAACTATTACAACATGGAAATTGATCAAACTAACTACTAAATTTAATTGACTGCATATATGCAGGTGTCTAGACAAGGCTGCCATTATATTGCCAAATGAGAGCCTAGAAGAGCAAAAGAAAAATAGACGGAGACTTTGTTCAGTGATAGAAGTTAAAGAAGCAAAACGGGTGATTACTTTAATTCCGTTATACTTTTGCTTCATATTTGTTGGTCTGGTGAAATCCATAGGGAACACTTACTTCCTCGAACAAGCAAACAACGTGAGTCCTAAATTAGGAAGCATTAAAATCCACATTATCTTCCTATCAATGCTATATGAAATCATGAAGTTAGCTCGGTTATCAACTGTCACTGGTGAATGAGCTCCAGAGAAGTTTTGTAGCTGCATTGTTCAGTCGGTCATATGTTGTGCAGTGGCAGCCTCTGTGGAAAGGCGAAGATTGCACAATGTTAGAAAATATGGGTTACTAGACAAACCTGAGGAGACAATTCCCATGAGTCTGCTTTGGTTGGTTCCACAGTTCTTTTTCCTTGCTAGTGTCGATTCTGTTTTCGAAAAGACTGTGGACATCTTTTTTCATCGAGGCCAAGAAAATCCCTGATTCATTTGGGGCATGGACTGTCCGGTTTGGGTACAGTGGGTGGTGTTTTATCAGTTTATGTTGTTGGAAAGACGAGTGAGATAGGAGGAAGAAAAAATTGGTTCCAATTCACTTTAAATGGGAGTCGCCTTGACAAATACTATTGGACTCTAACGACATTAGCTACAGTAAATTTACTGTGGATTTACTGGTTATTGTGGACTGGTGCTGGTAAAACTACCAATCTCCTTTGGAAGCTCGTAGGAGTCCTTATGTTCACTTGCATGCCAGTAGTAAGCTACACCCAGGGTCTAACGAGATTTTGGAATTATTTAAGTGATTGTACTCGTGCCGTTTTTGTTGGAAGACAAGCAAACGAGGCTGCTTAGCTAGACCATTAGCCATCTGGGTGCGGACTCTTCATATCTCCCTTTTTGGGTGGATGAATTTAAATGATGATTAGAGAAGTTGGCCTCTCTGTTGATAAGAGTTCTGTTTTCCAAATGAATTTCATTGACCAAATGTGTTTCTAGCTTGTTACAGATCAGAATGAGAAATTTTCCAAAATTGACCATGATATTATAAATTAAAACAGATAAACTCAGCAAGATCTGAATTTGCTAACATGAAATTGTAATTTATATTCTTGTTCAAATTCAACTATATTAAAAAGTGGATGAGCTGAATCTAGCTACCTGAAGTTTTCAAGTAATTAATTATTTTGGAAGACTTCGAAGAAGCCGATAAATTGCATATCCATTTAATTACTTATCAAGCATGTAAGCTTAGGATTCTGATTCCATAGAGAGATGGGGGAAAATCCTATCATGGATTGGATTTCTAACGCGGTTAATACTTCACACAAGTATAATGATTAATGATGATTAATTAAGTACCTACTTAATTGAACATTTCGTTTAATGTTATCTAGTGTAGTGAATAGTGATAGTCTACAGGTGCTAAATAGACAAAAATTCTCAATGTTTTCCTAGAACTTCCGAAAAGAGTTTGAAATGTATGAACGAAATAGCATGCATAAAATGCATCTGTCACAGTTATTGGTCTATCGGCTATGTGATTGGATGCTTTGTTGCATTTGCTTTTTACTTTACCTTTTGGCTGTGTTTTTCTTTCTTAAGTGTTGGCATGAGCTGAAGTATAAAATCTATATTGTGAGCTTCAATCATCTAGAATCTATATTCTAGATTCTAGTTCTCACAGGTTCGTGAAGGACAAGTCAGAATCAAGATTCCAATCTTCTCTCTATGGAATGAACGAAAATAGTTACGGGATCTCTTTCCTTGTATTTGTATATCAAATATTCTGTGTATTAATAGGCTTACTATAGTATTGATTAAATTCCTTTTTTGTAATACCTAATGAGTTGTATATATTGAGCTCCATAGATGAATAAAAATATACAGAAATTACTCATCTTGTTTTCATATTTCTACATGGTATCAGAGCCACACGATTCCTGGCTTTTCTGAAAATTTCTGATGGCTGATTCTAGCCATGAGAATCCCTCCAGGGAATTGACCAACCTTGATCCGCTTCGTGAATTCACTACCAAAATGACCGAAGCTCTAAACAAAACACAAACTCCAACCGTTACCACAATTTTCTACAGCCCCTATTGGCATAAAATTGTATAGCTTGAATTACACACTATGGTCCCAAGTTGTTGAGATGTTCATATCTGGCAAAGACAAACTTGGATACATCAATGGTGATACTCCTCAACCTCCTCCGACCGATCCTTCCTTTCGCAAATGGTGTACTGATAACACCATTGTTAAAGGATGGCTCATTAATTCTATTGATTCCTCGATGATTGGCAATTTCATAAGGTTCCATACAGCAAAAGGGGTTTGGGACGCAATTGCCACAACCTTCTTCGATGGCAGTGACACATCTCAAGTGTATGATCTCCGACGGCGTGTGACTCGATTAAGGCAAGCTGGTGGTTCTCTGGAGAAATATTACACTGAATTGCAAGGACTATGGCGTGAGATTGATTTTCGTCGCCCAAATCCTATGGAATGCCCAGTAGACATTCAACACTACAACAGACTCACTCAAGAAGAACGAGTCTATACCTTTTTGGATGGCCTTGATGATCGGCTGGACAAAATCAGGGCTGATATTCTGGAAACCAACCCATTCCCTACAGTCGAGCAGGCTTATGCTCATGTATGACGAGAAGCAATAAGACAGCAAGTCATGATTTCTGGTGAGATTGCTGGAGTTCAATGGGCTGTTTTAGCCTCTACGAAGCTGACTTTGGGACATCCAACTGGCGCCAAAGCTAACAAGACTCAAATCTCCAATCCGGGTACCCAGTGCACTCATTGGGGGAGTCTCAAACACAAACCTAATGAGTGTTTTAAGGTGATTGGATACCCTAATTGGTGGCATGATTACCAAGTAAGAAGACATCGGGATACAACAACGGGTAAGGCTGCCATTGCTGCAACAGAACCAACCATGTTTCTTCCACCATCGCCTTCAGGAGATCTAGGTACCTCAGGTCTTGTTCTTACTACTACTAATGGGAATAAAAGTGGAGATGATTGGCTTCTTGACTCAGGAGAAACTGATCAGATCACCTTTGATGCTAAGGATCTCACGAGTGTATATTCTCCTCGATGTACTAAGATTGCTAATGCAAATGGTGTTACTTCACCAGTGTTGGGAGCTGGGACTGTGAGTTTATCTCCTTCTCTACAATTATCCAATATATAGCTTGTGCCATCTTTGTCTCATAAGTTGTTGTCCATTGGTCAAATTATTACAGAATTGGGATGTGTTGTACTAATGTACCCTGATTTTTGTCTTCTTCAAGATATTCTCACAAAGGAGATCATTGGACGTGGTACTAAGAGTAGGGGATTATATTATGTTGATGATATCAGTACGGGACATGCTCAAGCCATAAAGAAAAAGAGATTTGGATGTGGCATTAAAGGTTGGGTCATACATCTTTTTATTATCTTTAGCATGTTTTTCCAGATTTATTTAAACATGTTAAGATTTCTGACTTCAATTGTGACACATGTATTTTGGCTAAGAGTCATCGAGCCATTTACCCTTTGAGTATGAATAAAAGTGACACACCTTTTACATTAATTCACTCTGATGGGACCGGTCTCAAATTTATCTGGCTATAGATGGTTTATTCTTTTTGTGGATGATTACACCCGTATGACTTGGTTATATTTAATGAAACATAAATGTGAAGTTGCTAGTATTTTTGAAAGTTTCCATATTATGATTTGGACACAGTTTGGAGCAACAATGAAAATTCTGAGATCACATAATGGGGATGAATACATTAATCAACAACTTAAGACCTACTTCAGTAAGCATGGCTTAATACATGAAACTTTATGTCCACAAACACCTCAACAGAATAGAATTGCTGAAAGAAAAAACAGACATATTCTAGAACCGGCTCTGCTCTGCTACTTGGGGCTAGTGTTCCTAAAATATTCTGGACTAATGCTATCTGTACTGTCGTTTACCTCATCAACAGAATGCCATCTAAGGTACTGAATGTCAAAAGCCCACTCCAAGCTTTATCTAATCACATTACCATTCCATCCCCCTTGATGCTTCCATCTTGAGTGTTTGGTTATGTTACTTATGTATACTTACATAAGAATCAGTGCACAAAACTTGATCCCTGTGCTATACGGTGTTTGTTTTTGGGGTATGGTTCCCATCAAAAGGGATATAGGTGTTATGACCTGAGTACTAGACGTCTTTATACAACGATGGATGTGCAATTTCTAGAGTCTGATATGTTTTATTCTGTAACCAATTCTCATCTTCAGGGGGAGACATGTGATGCAGAATTAAACTGGTTAGCAGTTGATGTATCTATGCATCTAGGAAACATCCCGAATGCAGAATCTGGTTTGGGCTCTGGTACTCTAGAATCTATCTCTGGCAGTCTAGAATCTATTTCTGGCGGTCTAAAATATGTCCCTGTTGCTCCAGAATCTATCCCGAATGCATCCATCTCTGCTGTTCCAGAATCTATCTCCCAGACTATAGACTTTGGCTCTGAAGATCCAAAATCCCCTCGCTCCAAAGTACCACTGCCGCATCTCCTGACAATAATCCTAAGGTAAATATCCCTCGTTCGCATACATATACTGATAACAATTGTTCTGTGGGATATACTTTACCTGCCAGGCACAATAGTGGGAAACCACCAAATAGGTACTCTCCAGATATTGAGAAACGGGGGTCCAAGTATCCAATTGCAAACTACGCATCGGGTAGGGGACTTTCTGAGCCCCTTAAGAGATTTTCTCGTGAACTTTCTTTGTGCAAAATCCCCAGCAGTATTGAGAAAGCTTTGATAGACAAGCGATGGACTCAAGCTATTAAGGATGAAATGGAGGCATTAATGAAGAATGACACATGGACTCTTGTTCCGCTACCAGAAGGAAAAAAATAGTTGGATGTAAATGGGTATTCTCTATCAAACACAAGGCAGATGGATCTGTTGAAAGATACAAAGCAAGGCTGGTGGCAAAGGGATATACACAGGCTTATGGTGTTGATTATCAGAAGACTTTCTCACCTGTAGCTAAATTGAACACAGTTCGTGTCTTATTATCTCTTGCAGCAAATCTGGATTGGCCATTACATCAATTTGATGTAAAGAATGATTTTTTACATGGTGATCTTGAGGAAGAAGTATACATGGATATACCCTCAGGATACTTGGTTTCTTCCAAAGTGGTATGAAAATTACAAAGGGCACTATATGGATTGAAGCAGTCTCCACGAGCATGGTTTGGGCGGTTTATGCTTGCACTGACAAAAATGGCATCCAACAAAGTAACTCTAATCATACTTTGTTCTTGAAACATCAATCCGGGAAGGTAATTGCCTTAATAATTTATGTGGATGACATGAGCATCACGGGAGATGACATAAGGAGATATCTCAACTTCAGAAGCATTTGGCAATGGAATTTGAGATGAAAAATCTTGGAGGACTCAAATATTTCTTGGGAATTGAGGTGGCTAGGTCTCAGAGTGGTATATTTCTCTCTCAACGGAAATATATACTAGATTTACTAGCATAAGTGGGAATGTTGGAGTGCAAACCGGCCGAAACTCCAATTATTCAGAATCATAGACTCTGAGAAGACTCAAATCATGTACCAACTGATAAGGGCAGGTACCAAAAATTAGTTGGTAAACTTATTTATCTTTCTCAGACTCGACCAGACATTGCATATGCAGTCAGTAATGTGAGCCAGTTTATGCATAACCCGAGTAAGAATCATATAGATGCGGTAATCCAGATACTCTGTTATTTGAAGTAATATCCTGGAAAAGGGCTTATGTTTTCAAGAAATGAGAGTGATATTAAGATAGAAGGATATACTAATGCAGATTGGGCAGGTAGTGTCACAGATCGAAGGTCAACATCCGGATACTTTACCTTTGTGGGTGGAAATCTAGTGACATGGAGAAGCAAGAAGCAAAAGGTGGTCGCATTGTCAAGTGCAGAGGCTGAGTTTAGGGGCATGGCTAAGGGTCTTTGTGAATTATTGTGGTTGAAGAACCTATTGATAGAAATAGGTTTTACTCTTTTTACTGAGATGGATCTATTCTGTGATAATAAATCAGCAATTGCTATTGCTCACAATCCTATCCAACATGATAAGACAAAGCATGTGGAGGTAGATAGACACTTCATTAAAGAAAAGCTTGAGGCTAAAATTGTACGTTTTCCATTTGTGAAATCAGAGGATCAACTAGCTGATATACTCACAAACGCTGTATCGAGTAAAAAATTTTACAGCTCACTTGTCAAGTTGCGCATCCAAGACCCGTTTACATCAACTTGAGGGGTGTGTTGGCATGAGCTGAAGTATAGAATCTATACTGTGAGCTTCAATCATCTAGAATCTATATTCTAGATTCTAGTTCTCACAGGTTCGTGACGGATAAGTCATAATCGAGATCCCAATCTTCTCTCTATAGAATGAAAGAAAATAGTTACGGGAACTTTCCTTGTATTTGTATATCAAATATTCTGTGTATTAATAGGCTTACTATAGTATTGATTAAATTCCATTTTTGTAATTCCTAATGAGTTGTATATTTTGAGCTCCATAGATGAATGAAAATATACAGAAATTACTCATCTTGTTTTCTTATTTCTACATTAAGAAGGTAAGTATTCATAAGAATCTCTGTTTTGCATGCACATATAAGTTAATGTGCTGCATATCACATTTTGATCATCCGAACATTAGGGAAAGAGGAATAATTGAAAATCATGCAGGCAAGGAGAACGGGGTGAGTACCCCACCTCCACCCCCTAATATTACATGTAAATAGGATGGTAAAATTACCCTAATTTCCACTTTTATTATCACCAACACGGACTCAACAACTTTAAGGGCTATATAGACTAAGGGTAATAGCTCAAGTGGTAAAGAACAACCCTTACCAGGACGAGATCCTAGGTTCGAGTCTATACCCCACCCCGAAGTTCCCCCAATTGTACACAAAAAAAAAAAAATACTTTA
>CAVNYN010209187.1:0-10643 GCA_963692815.1 Nyctanthes arbor-tristis
CCTTATATATCCCCCACCAAAGTGTGGAATTTTGGAAAAGAAATTAAAAAATTACAGTCAAATGGACCGTAATACACGCATAAATTCTAGCCGGTACCAGTTTAACCAAGAAATTTCTGAATATTTTCTTGAATTGTGAATGAAGAAAATGATGGGTCTGGTTCAAATTTATACCACGACCTTTATGCATTCAAAGCTTGATATTTGAATCCCTGTTTAAGGAACAAAGACATACATACACACAAGTATGCAACACAAGCACCAAAAAACCCATATATACATACAGAAATTCAGAGAGAGAGAGAGAGAGGGGGGGAGAGCACGGTCAAAGATAGAAAGCTCTGATACGCGGCTTCCATGAAGAAATATATTAATAACCCAAAATCACAAAACAACAAAAAATTGTGAAATGGGATGATGAAAAATTCATGAAGGTCAACTAATTATTTTTGTCATGTTGTATTTTACAAGGAGTGTAACTATTAGTCTATGGTCATAGACACGCCAACAGCGTATGCTGATGCTACGGTTATGGCTTTCGTTTATTTTATGTTGGCAGAGACAAGTGAGCGGGGAAAAATGCAATAGAGTTTCAGAAAAGTGCAACTGCATCCCTAGTTTTTAATTTATGATAGCAATGTACTTCATTTTTTACTAGTATATATTGAGCACTGAATCCACTGTATGATAATTGCAGGTGGAAGAAGAATTGGGAAGGAGGAAAATTTGAGAATAAAATAGAGGAGCGTGACATGCAAAATATGGAAAAATGTGACATAGAGGAGAATGAGGACACACAATAATTACTATTATTATTATTTTGGACACTGTAGGGGAAGAAACCTCCATACGGCTGGTAATTAAATAGACAAGAGCAGAATCGTGGAATGTTTTGTTGAAGCTTGTTAAGTTTCATATTTAACTTTCTTTTGATCTTTTTAGTGGATGACAGTTGTACTCTTAATTACTTAAATAGAAAGCCAAACTGAGCCCCAATAAAAATTTATCTATTTATGTATACAGGAAGTAGTTTATATACAAATTGGTTATAATTGTCACGTAAGTCGTATTATCATTCTATTAGAACATTTAACAAATTCAAAATGTACACATGGCTAATGCTATTTTTTTTAAACCTTTTTAGAAGATGTTCCCACCAAATAGTGTCACATGATTGTTTATATGTCAGTTATCAAGCACACGATATGTTTTGAAATAGAAATAGATTTTGTTACAAGGAATTAAAAAAACGGTGAGTGGTATAATAACAACACGCACCACTGTGACTGGGAAATAACCACTTTACTTAAATCAACGAAATATATGTGGACTTCAATGTGGATGCTCTAAAAAAATTGTTTACTTTACTTATCTTGCTAGGATTTTTCCTTATTTTATTTTGCTTGTTATAATAGAATTATCATTATATTAGATAATTTTGTGTGCCTATATAAAGAGAAAGTATGTAAAATTTTGTCTCTTTTTTTTGCCCCAGTTAAATCAACAAAATATGTGGATTTCATATTTCTATATTTTGGAAGTTTTCGCTTATATTTATAGTTTCGTGTTGTCTCATAAACTTGTGATTAATTTTACAGTTTGAGCAATTCTATGAGGACATTATTAGGTGACATTCTCATGTGACATACATTCATAAGTTGATGATTATATGGCTACTTTTTTATCATTCAATACAAGTGTGTCACATAAAAATGTCACCTAATAATGCCCCTTTTTTATGTCCCGTTATAATTTTTCTTACAGTTTACATATTAGCACTCCACCCGATCTGTAAATGAGCATGCAAATTTCATAATTGGTAAATCCTCTTCTCAAGGTAAAAATAAGCAGGTACCTACATCACATACATAATTTTGATTCTACGACTTGTAAAATGTTAGAAAGTCATTTTTTTGTACTGAACTGCCAAAAGAAATTTTCTATGTCAATGCATACAACTTGCAACATGGTTGGAAGTTCTGTGCGGACCTGTTTATTTCCCATTCCACAAGGCAACTTACAATAATTTAATTTGACCATATACCTCTTATTATTATTGTTGACGTGTCACTTTGTGGCGGCGTCAATACTATGATTTTGTCCTCTTTAAAGATCATCCTCTTGTGCACGGGCTCCTCAAGAGTTTGTAAATTCCATAATTGCATTCAGAGATTAATTCTTAAGCCTTGACCTTATACGCCTTAATCCCTAGTATCATATTCTATCCTCTTTGGGAACTATGCTCTTGTAGCTGGTCTCCTCAATAATTTGTAAATTTCTTTGAGAGAAATGCCTCCCCTAAAGATCAATATTAAACTTTGGCCTTATGGGCCTTATGAATTTAATGGCGATCTCAGATTCTAGCATCTTCGGGAGACCATACTCTTGTGGGCGGTCCTATTAAGGTTTTGAAAATTTTCTTAAGGGAGTTGTGTTCTCTAAGGATTAATCCATAGACATTGACTTTAGAGACAGGGTGATCCTTGATATGACTGGAGGACAACATTATAGTTAATAGTTATTGTATGTTGTTATTATTACTAGAATTCTCACACATGCGTTATACGAGATCTAAAAGTAATAACAACTATAGTAATTATAGGGAGACATATTTATTTGACATGAAAAAGTGACATATTTAGTTGTCAACATATATTGGACGATTGTGGGCCTTTAAATTCACTACTTGCATATAAGCAACCAATTCATGTTTGCCATAACAAATATCAATTATTCATATCAGATAAATATGTCTATGTATAATTACTCTAATAACAAATGTCAACGAATTTTTATACAAAAATTTAATAAATTATTAATACAACCAGTTGATTCATATATTAGTATTATGAGACATTAGTTTTTATAATCATTCTATCATATTTTGATTTACTCATCGATAACAATTTTGCACCAGTTAATTCTTTTCTTTTTTTCTTTTTATACATTGGATATAGGAGAAGTGAGGGGAACCAATATCAGTAATTTATGTCATATAAACATGTCTCTGTATAATTACTCTAATAACAAATGTCAATGAATTTTTATACAAAAATTTCATATAAATTAGTATTATGAAACATAAGTTTTTTTAACCATTCTATTATATTTGAATTTATTTATCGGTAACAATTTTTTACACCAATTAATTCTTTTTTATACTGTAGGTATAGGGGAGGGGAGGGGCGTGTGTGTTCCAACCATAGACTTCCTGTCTAGAATATGAGAAACCCAACCAATGTAGCACTTATACGAGATCTAAAAATAATAACAACTATAGTAATTATAGGGAGACATATTTATTTGGTATGAAAAAGTGACATGTTTAGTTGTCAACCATATATTGGATGATTGTGGGCCTTCAAATTCACTACTTGCATATAAGCAAACAATTCATGTTTGCTATAATAAATATCAATTATTCATATCAGATAAATATGTCTACGAATAATTACTCTAATAACAAATGTCAACGAATTTTTATACAAAAATTTAATAAATTATTAATACAATTAGTTGAGTCATATATTAACATTATGAGACATTAGTTTTTATAACCATTCTATCATATTTTGATTTACTCATTGGTAACAATTTTTACACCAGTTAATTCTTTTCTTTTTTTCTTTTTTTTTTTCTTTTTATACATTGGTATAGGAGAAGTGAGGGGAACCAATATCAATAATTTATGTCAGATAAATATGTCTCTGTATAATTACTCTAATAACAAATGTCAATGAATTTTTATATAAAAATTTCATATAAATTAGTATCATGAAGCATGAGTTTTTATAACTATTCTATTATATTTGAATTTATTTATCGGTAACATTTTTTGCACCAGTTAATTCTTTTTTTATACTGTAGGTATAGGGGAGGAGAGGGGAGGGCGTGTGTGTTCCAACCCTAGACTTCCCGTCTAGAATGTGAGAAACCCAACCAATATAGCACTTGTTTAAATTACATCATCAATTAATTATACATCTATAAATAAATATTAATTGAGGTGATTCAATAAAAATAAAATGTTTGAAAATTATTGAACAACTATTACAGTGCAATTGTCTCAACATTGGGTCCATCTCTCAAATAAATAATCTAATTCCAAGTACAATAAGACTATATTTAAAACGACAAATTGAAATTTTTATTTCAGGAGAAATTATCAAAAAGTTTCAATTTATATTAATTATAGAATCGGCAAATTAGAGTACTATAATTTAAAAAAGTCAAATTTGATTATTGCACTACAATAACCATATAAAAACTTCTTCAAAAATAATTAAAAATTAAAATTTACAGTAAGGTTATACATTTTTAGAAATTTATTTGTTTAGAGACGTACTATGCATGTGCTTTCGAATTATAAAGAGTACTATTTGTTTTTTTTGAAATAGAACTCCTAATTAATTTCGTGTTCGATTTGATAAGTGACAGATCCGTAATTTAAAATTGTTGGCTAAAGAAACTATTGTGAATTGATGATTGGATATAAGTTAATAAAGTGAAAAGCGAATATCATTTATTTAATAAATTAACGTAACAATTTCCAAAAAAAAAAGATCAAAAATACAAAAAAAAAAAGGAATTAAATAATATCATCAGAAATCTTACAGAGTCAGAAATCTTATAGAGCCAGAAAATAAACAGGAAAAGCCACACTTTTCTTATTTTATATATATATATATATATATATAGAGAGAGAGAGAGAGAGAGAGAGATTATTAAGGTGGTTATCTATGCACCACAACAATTATTGGTTACATCACATTACCACATTTAAATCGTGAATTTTCTCAAACTAGTTTTTGTACATGTATTACACGTATTATGTTTTATTTTTAGTTCAAATTCACGTATATATTGTTATACAATGTGTGTAATTAATAATGCATAAAACATTAATAATATTCACTTTAATAATAAAATAAAGTACAATGCATAATATATAGTACTTGTCTATGAATAAAATTCCAAGTCTAAAGTAAATGGCGCATATTTTCACTTTAAAAAGTCAAAATTACATTATAAAATGGTCTATCTGATCACTCATTGAGCTTATTTTTCGTTTTTAAAACATTTGATATATACAAATAGGAAGTAATTTTTATATATGAGGCACCATATTTATATAAGTAAAATAAAATAATATATGGTATAAAGAAAAGACTTGAGAAAATAAATATATTTCATAAAAAATAAATTCTGGTGTAAAGAAAAGACCTGAGAAAATAAAAACACATCAGAAACTAAATATAAAAGTTACAAGTATGCCTCAATTCATTAAAAAATAATCATTTAAAATATCATCGTCCTATATAAAGATTTACAGAGCAAAACTCGCTACTATTATACCTATAAATCGTATAAATCATAAGCCCAAAAAAGAAAAAAAATAAAACTACAAAATATAGATAAATGTATAGATACATTGCACACATGTGTTAAAAAATACATAAACATATAGATGAATACAGTTGTTTTACACATTTATTTTTAAAACTTATCACAAAATAAAAACTCAAAAAAAGCTAAAAAAGAAGAAGAAAAAAGGCAAGCGTATAATTTTGTGGGCATTAAATCATAAGACCAGAAAACGAAAAAGAAGAAAACTACAAAAGATAGATAAATACATAGATGGATGACACATATGTGTCTGAAAAATACATAAATATATAGATGAATACAGTGATTTTGCACATACTAATTTTCAAACATATCACAAAATAAAAACAAAAAAAAAGGAAAAAAAAGAAGAAAAAAGGTAGGCTCAGTAAACTTTAAAAAAAATGGAAAAGAAAAAGTAGAAGTTTCCAGTGAGGATAGCAAACCTACAGAGACACAAAAAAAGTAAAAAATTACTGTTGAATGAACAGTAAATTGAGAGGTTAGTTTTTAAGATAATAGTTAAAAAAATGGAAAAGAAAAATGTAGAAGTTTTTAGCGGGGATAACAAACTTAAAGAGACAAAAAAAAAGGGGGAAAAAGTTCCTTTTGAATGAACAGTAATTTGAGAGGTTAGTTTTTTATATAATAGTGGTATACGGCACATTTTTTACAATTATATCCTCAAGCTTAAACATAAAAGAAGCTCACAAAATAAAAACTAAAATACACCAAATATATCAAGAATACCTTTTTAGCACATCTTCAATGGGGTAAAGCGAATTGCTTCTCGTGTGGCTTGAATTAGTGAAAATTAGTATTAGGCATCTCTAATGGCCATGTGAATTTACAAGTAATAAAACACTTGTCAAGATATAAGTAGTTGACACAATAGTAGAAAAGAGAGAAAATGAAACATAAAAGAGTAGATACACATAGATATTGCTTACGATATTATCTACATCTAGATATTTTAATAAACGTCTATATTTTTTATTTCACAGTTATTCTACATTTTTTATTGTCATATCATTTTTTTTAATTGATGTGACGGAAAAATTTCTTCATTAATAGACATTCCATTGGAGTTCCATCTAATATTCTCGTCTTTTCCTTTCACTTTCTATTAAAATTCTACCATATTGGAAATAGTCAATTATGGAGTTCTGGTTATCTAACTTGATTAATACTCTGAAAAAGGCGTATCATGAACATTCAACAAAGTTATCTTCCCAGTTACATGCAAAATATGCTTAAAAACTGCACTGTTTTTAATATTTTCTTTCTTTCTTTCTTCCTTTTTCCCCTTTTTTTTGATGGATTATCATGCAAATTTTGCTTTTGAAAAAATAAACATTATTATTGGCCTAAAAAAATAAATAATCATTATTATTATTATCAAGAAAAACCTATCTATAAAAACTTTGTTAAAAATGATTGGGAAACTAAACTATGGAGAACAAACTACATTTTTTAATTAATTTTTTTAAAGGCTCGTCCAGCTTAAGTCAATATAAGCTCAAGATTAGGCATTCCTGTGAGGTTGACCAATACCATTTTTAAGAAAATAATTTTCTTTCTTCAGAAACCACAAGATTTCAAGGCAAACAGCCTCCATTTCATTTGCATTATATAATAGGCAGTCAGATCTCTTTTACTGACCTATATGCATTTCTTTATTACCATAAGACAACCAAATTATGCCCCGATTACTTGAATTCCACGTCTAGACATAAAACATATGGCTAAACAGGTGGAGAAGAAATTATAGTTACAAAGGGACATAAGGGTTCTTAATTTTACATTTGACGCTTGACCTCTATTTGACTCGATAGGTATTTCTGGAATGTTTAAAATGAGGATTCGCAAAAGGGGGAAAAAATTCCCCACACTTATCCCACTAACATGACAGCGGATGAATTTTTGCCACTCAAGATTGTTTATGGGTCACCAAAATTAACATCTTTTTTTTTTTTTTTAAAGATTTAATTAATTTCATTTTGTATTTATTCTTTAACCGTTTTTCTCCAAAATTTGATTAGATATATTTAAACATAGATTTACATGCAATATCATCCAATATATCATCATTATGGTCACAGACTAAGAAGTAATAAATTGCAACTGTTTATAAGTAGCAGCTACCTAGTTTCCTAAACTAATGGCTTTATATATAAATAGCCCTATTGTCTAATTATATTAATTAGCGTCTGAACATTGTTAATTAAACTAAAATGAAGTCCTTTCTGATGGCTTCACATTTATATTTTAATCAACAAAATTCATGTTATACATAATACTACAATATTGTAAATGAAAGTTGGTAACAATTTATATTGACAATTCAAAACATGATTACCATAATAATATTCCTCTTAATGTCAAACTTTGCATGGACCACAATTAAAAGCGTAGGGAATGTCAAACATTAGCTGTAATCTTTGATTAATGACATGCTAAGATTTTTCGTTGGGACACATTAACGATTATTGGGTAATGATGGTCAATTAATTTTGACAGGGCCTTAATCGTTCTTAAGCGGCGCCGTTGGTAATTTGGAGTCTAATCGTTCTTAAGCAGCATCGTTGGTAATTTAGAGGTCGGTGCTTGTTGAACATTGACCCACCTCATCGGACAACCTTATCTTTCTTGGAAATGGAGACACAGAAGTTCTAGAACTCTTGGGTGATGTTCTGTTTGGCGTTTTCAATAGGGATGGACGCAGGATTTTACATAGGACTTAATTGAATTTAAAGAAAAAAAGAGCCAGGGGTTGGAAGGGAGCTAGGGGTTCGGGGGCAGTGCCTGCGAATTTTTTTTTTATACTATAAATTATTTAAAATGAAATTACACTAGAAATATCAAAATACAAAAAAATTTTAAAAAAAAATTTAACATAGTCTCATTTGTAAATTAACTTAAACTAAACCTGCAATATAATAGTATTCCCTCAAATACACAAATCACAAGCATGCATAATAACTTTAACCATCATTTATCTATAAAAGGTAAATAAAAACAAGTATATATTGTAGTAAAAAAATAAAAATCATAAAATAGATAAAAAGTGTTTAGAATTATATTTAAATAAACTAGATAACAATTTAGATTTGTTTTGTCCTAAGAAAACTTGAATTTATTTTTAGTATTAACCTCACTTTCCGAATCAAATTAGTTGGACTGGACCAAACTAACTTTTGTTGGTCCACGTAGAAAATTTTTTGAGGAAATTACACCGTGGCCTGCTTTATAAATGTCATTCTCAAAAATCAGGTCAATTTTCTGAGATTAGAAAAATCTGGCTTTTAATAATGAATTCATCAAAACTACAATATTTTTCATGTTAAGCATATTTCATAATCTAATATTAATTTCAGATTTTATAAAATTATATATAAGTAATAAATATATTAACAGGTTACAGCTCTATATTATCTCTAAATAATTGCAAATTCAAATTGACAATTGAATGATTAATCATCTTTCTAGTAAATATATATTCTTTCCATAACATAAAAATCCTAATCCAATTAAACTTCCAAATTACATCCCCTAAATATAATTTTTGGAGAAATGGCATTTTAATATTTTTCCCCTCAAAAGAAGCCATCTTTTTTCATTGGTAATTCAAACGCCAAAATAAATAAATAAATAAATGTAAAATGTTTTTTCAGTAGTTTGACAATTTGTTACGAATGAGCTTGTTAATGCTCCACTTTCCGGTGGAGAATGTTCTCAAATATTAATTTAGGTAGATAGATGCCGGAACCCCGTGAATACGTACAGATGAGATCTGATATAGTCATAATTTATAGAATGAAGGATTCAATTACGAAGGATTTTTATTGATACAAAATATTTCATTGTTCCTCTCTACGAGTGTCAAGAACTCTTGAATTTAATGAAGACATCCCGTGACGGCTAATTTTAACAATATCGACATTGACAAAACTTTGAATAAATTATATATATATATATATATATATATGATATCCAACTCATGTCGGTCATGTAGAAGCCTTCAAATTATGTTCCATTTTGTGAGAAATCATGATGATGCCGAATTATCTTATAACAAATTGATTACAATTTTTCGCAGCATGTGAACTCCTCGGTGACATTGAAAGTTGAAGGACAATGAATGAAATCACTTAATAAATTCAAATTGCACATGAATACATGTACAAAATTTCTACCATGAAATGATAAGATTAAAGTGAAATGATAATCAATACAAGATTACAAATGATAAGGATTACAAGAAATGATAAATTGCTATAAATAAGATGACAAGAAAATTATATCTTGAAGAAAAGGAAGTCGAGCTTCTGGATTGTTGCTGCGCAGAATCCAAAAACCCGCTGATCAATGCATCAAAGACTTCTTGTGCTATTTCCGTCCAATGTATGATAACTCTTATATCTCAGAGAGGCGAGGAAATAAAAGAATCATTGTGCAAGAATATCATGCACAAAAATAAGAAAATGATGATTAATCTTCTTGGATAACACAAATTGCATTTTTGACATTGAGATAATAAAATATAAAATAACAATTGGATTATTTAGATGAATTAATTGCAATAATTTTCTAGGAAACAATTTCACTGATAACCTGAAGGGCATAAATTGACGTTAATTGCAAAATCAATTCGTATAAGACTAATTCACATTCATTTTTGCATACATGGTTAATTATAAACTCAATTAAAACAATCATTTCTAACACTAACAACATGGAGGTAACATACAACATAAATACATGCCAACAGAATCACATATGGTAATGTTTTTTGAAATGTGCTTACTGTTTTTTTAAAAGAATAATACCATATAGTCCCATATAGTCTCCTTTGATCGATCAACCTTGTGATCAATTAGTAACAGCTTCCTGCTACCAAGAAGATAATTGTAGTATCGTCACGAGCCCTATCACTTTTTTGTTTTTGGAACCAAATGTATGCATATGGGCGTATCTATATATATAGCCCAATCAAAAATCTTGGAACTGAAAATGAGGAAATCTTGGAGAATATAGATTCTAATTCTACTACTTTAATTTTTAATAAACTAAAACTAGTAATGATTTATATAATATTAATTAATTAATATTAAATACTAACGAGAAAAATTTAAGAAAACCGATTTATATATATGTTCCACATTCAAAAAACCTGATTTTTGAATTTTACAAGAATTGGCATGATTTGTGAAAAACTACTATCATACAGTTGGTACTTATAAACTGGGGGGGGGGGG
>CAVNYN010209187.1:10663-26129 GCA_963692815.1 Nyctanthes arbor-tristis
TTGTGAAAAACTACTATCATACAGTTGGTACTTATAAACTACCCCCCCCCCCCCCCCAAAAAAAAAAAAATTTTTTTTATAGATTACTTCCGAATGTTTTTGGGCCTGATTGAGCTAGAGCTTGGTCCGACTAGCCACTAGGTCCGATACCGGATTTTAAGGTTTCAGGTGTCTTCTGTTTTCATGTCAAAACATGAAAAACGCGTTCATTCCACCAACGTTTTCCTGAAAACGTGGTGGGGATTTATTGAACGAAGCATTCATCGTTTTCTGGCCCAAAACAAGAAGCCCATCCGAAACCCGGAAACCGGAAACGCCTTCTCTGTGCGAACGCATTCAGTCCCAATTAACCCACGCCCCTCCCCTCTGCCGCGAAATCGCCGCTTGGGTTTTCTCCCCTCCTACACACAACTTCCTCCCGTCGGCCGTCGGAGTCCTTGGTGACACCAATAGCCATCCGGTAAGTATTTTTTTGGCCAGTTAAAGTTTTAGCCCCTTTGCCCTAACTCCCAAGTCCTCATTCTGTTAGTATGAAATCTGAAGATGTCGTTTTTTTCATTTTTTTCATTTTTTTATTTTTGTGGCTAACGGTGGTGGAATCACTCACCAGAAAGAACTAGGAAGGCGAATTAAAAGGCAGAGGCCGGTCGTCTGGGAAGTCAAGCAGCAGCAGTCGTCCGCTCCCTTCATCAAATACACAGTCGGCCAGGTAATTGTAATTTCTATGAACGTAGCATTTGGTATAATTTGAAGCTTGAATAATTAGTAGTAAAGCATTCATATATTTTCTGCAGCATGCCCATATATTGAAGTTCTCATCGAAACATTATTGTAATGAAATCAATTTTAATCTGCATATTCTCTCCATATAGCCTGTAAAACAAATATCACAATTTTTTCAACCGATATGATCTTTTACTACGGACCCAAAGAGTTAAAGCCCCGAAAAATGAAAAGATCGGAAGAGCACACGTCAAAGCAGCCATGAATTGTGAGGGACCGAAATGAGTTATTCATGGATGCCAACCGAACATGATCGAATTGAATAGTAATTCAACGTGCCAAAAAGTTAACCAATATATGATTAGTTACTAAAAACCTATTTTTAGGCCCCCATTTTACATGCCCATATATGATTTAAATTTTTCTCGTTGCCTCTGAGAATGTATTAATCATTATATCAGTAAAAATAACTATTAGTAACACGAGAAAAGTGTTGAAAAGTAATGATGGTATTTATATACACATTGAGAATGATTTATAAAATTATATGTTAGAATGCTACTATCTTCTTCTACATTAAAATGTACTTGGTTTGATTAGACGAACATGGAAAACAGAGACCAACAAATTTTTTGCTTTGCTTGACACGATTTAGGACAGAATAGTATATACCATATCATGAATTGATGTATAAAGTTTCCAATCAAACCAAAATTGCAGCGTCCTATGTGTAACTCTCTGTTTTTCTCATTTTTTTTTTTTTGGGGGGGGGGGTGGATATGGTACAGAGGATAATTGTGTTAACAAGAGGATGATCTAATATAATAAACAACAGGGGCACATAATTAGCTGCGGAGTGAATGTAATTTTTGTTTCCCACATAGTGGCTAATTTATTAGAAAACATCTATGCAATACTGGTTGATGTCTGTAATAGCCAAGGCAATTTACACAACAGTAACAGTGTGCTTGAGAATCTTGACTATGGAGACAGGACCTATTTGTATGTATTATGGGCCCTTACTTAGATTTTAACTGTAGTCTTCATTTGTCTCCACTAATCTTTATCGTATTATTCTTATTTGCCATGTGTTTTATAATGCTATAAGCTCCATTTTAAATTTCTCCTTTTATTGCTTTGAGTTTGAATTTTAAGATTTTATATCATTGATTTGTTTCTCTCTTAATTACATTTTAAGTATAGTGTACTCTCTCACTTACGATGTCTGAACCACACTTTGCTGGAAAAAAATCTTGTCCTGAGGTGTTTTACCAGATATTTGAGTTGGGGAAGTTCAAAAGGATATAGCTCAATATGACTTTCCATTGCAATTCTCTGTTGTTGGTATTTAGGTTGTGCGCTGTGCCTCGAAATTCCGTTGACCTTTAAATTTGGTACAGTATAATACGTGTTGGAACAAAAGCATTGATGCACATTATGGTGTAATACTACCTCCATGTAAAATTTCTTGAGATTTCAGTTTTTCTTTTGGTTTTCGATGGAAGATGGTATATTATTAATAGATGTAGCTGTGTGGCTTTGGCTTTTTGATACCAGATCTCATTTCAATATTATCTTTTGTTTTGGTTGTTCATTCCAGCATGAATCCTACTAGTTAAATATAATTTGTAATTATCACTAACGTATTTAAAGAAAAGCGAATTTACTTGTTCTTCTCCACTTTATCTAGATGCAAAATGGCATTGACATGCCTACTAACCCCGTTCTAAAAAGAAATTCTTGCTTTTTTTTTTTTTTTTAATTCGTCCTAAATTATATTCTCATTTCTTAAGTTAATTTTCTAGTTTTCGCCTACTAACCCCGTTCTAAAAAGAAATTCTTGCTTTTTTTTTTTTAATTCGTCCTAAATTATATTCTCCTTTCTTAAGTTAATTTTCTAGTTTTCTAATATACTATCATTTATTATGCATAGTAATCAACAACAAATAACAAATAAAGTGAATTATTAATCAAGGGGTATATTAAGAAATATATTGTTAAATTTTACATTTTTAATAATATTAAATGATGTTTTCTGAATTAAGTTGCAAAATGAAGAGGGAATATTTTTGTGGGATCGAGGGAGTATTTCTATGAGCAATATGCTCTATATACGGAGTCCAATCTAGCTCCCTCGAAAACCGCGTTTATTTGGTTGTTCACGTGATACCTTTTGAATTCCAAGAGTTCTTGTGTAGCATGGGCACCGACATGATAAATTTTACCTAGCAAACGTGTGAATTGTGCGTATCACTAAGTGTCTTAGATAGAAACTTTGCTACATCAGTTGTATATCCTATGTAGTGCATTCAACCAAAAATACACATGCATTTCTCTATGTAGGATAAATCGTGTAGAACATACGCCTTGCATCTTTCCATTTTAGATGAGAAAAAATTATGTGCATGGGATCTATATCCTACGTGATACATCTTACATGCAGAGATGTATGTGTGTTATTGATTAAATATACCACATAGAATATATGTCGTTGATCCTACTTAAGTTTTTCTGTCCTATTAATGGCGAAGCTATATCAGGATGAGTGGAGTCCACTAATCATCTACAGTCTACTAAATGAGGCTTATCAGGATAAGTGGAGTCCACTGATCGTCTACAGTCTACTAAATGAGGCTTAGTCATTCTAATTTTTGTTAGAAATACTGTGTGTTTTGTGAGCTTTATAACAATAAATTATTAGGTGATATTTGGAGCATTCCACCTTTTTCTTGTTTTTCTCTAAAACCTCCAGATAAAAGGGCCGAATTTTCAATTTAGGAAATTGCCAACCCTTAACTCTTCTCCTTCTCCTTCTCCTTCTCCTTCTTCCATTTTTTTTAATAACATAATGGAATAACTGAAAAAGAAATGATTGAACAATTAAATTATTAAGTTTTGATTGATATTTTTTCTTCCAAAACTATAAAAAAGATATTGCTTGAGTGAGTAGTATTTTGAGACTTTTGTTAACCTTATTAATTGTATACAAGTTACAACAGTTTTGCTCTTATTAAATATTTAATTACTCTAACTGATTCCAACGTGAAACAATTGATATTATATGAATCTAATGAGAAAAAAGATTTAAGAAGGGAAATAAGAAAAGAAAAAAATAGAAAAAAGATAAAAAGAAAAAGTAAAGTTAAAAAAAAAAAGAAAAATTCCTGCCGGCCATCGACGGTCGGCTGGAATCCTATCGGTGATAGGTGACTGACGGCCGATGGCGATTGTGTTAGAGTAACGTTGGTGATAGGGGGTTTAAAAACATATTCTTATAAAAAAAAAAATAATAACGTAAAAAAAGGGTAAATTGTTATTAATAGGGTAATTGTGATGTTTATCTTGATTTTGTAAACTATTTTAATAAATACTTCCTAACGTCTATTTATTTCAAAAATACGGAATAACAAAGCATATTATCCAACATCTATATCAGTGTGCGCTCCACTCATGTATATATAAAAGAAAATTAATCTATAGTATCTTTATACTGTAGTTTTCCGCCAAAATGTCTGTTGATAAGGTCTTTTTCGACATTTTGCTTCTTATTGCAGCTACTTGAGTGGTATTCTTAATTTTTTTAATTTTTTAAATTTTTTATCCTCTTTTTACCTTATGCATCCAATTCCTTGAAATAATATTCACTATTTAATGTAATAACTAACAGATATTTATCATTATTCATGCAATGATGGATAAATGTCCATATCATTAAAATATTTATAGTTTATAATTTTTTTAGCAAAAAACTTGTACTTTATAATTCATAAAAAATGAGAATTAATTACTATGAATAAGAAATTTAATTGATAACTCGTGTTCGTCAAATAATAATAAAAAAATAAAAATAAATATGAATGAGAAACTTGTTTGATAACCCATATTCATTGGATAATAAATTTCTTTTTGGAACTTTTATTTTTTGTGAATTGTCTTAATTAAATTGAATATTTAATTAATTAAATATATATCATTAGTTCAGGTTAATTGAAAATTATATTTGTAATTTTTCCTTAATGTTTCAAGCTATAAATGATAATAATTATGAATACTTTTCTTTCAAAAAATATATGACCACTTTTATGTATCATTAATTTATATTATCATTATACTATTTGACTTTATTTGTTTTAAATAAAATGGATTTTCAAAATACATAGCAACGCCCAACTAATAACTATTTCGTACAATGTCATTTAACTAAATTAGAGTCAAAAAATAAAATGATAGTTATTTACATTAACAATAGTAATAGGGTTAAATTTTGTTATAAATTATAGTTATTTTAACGTGACAATAACAAAACTACATTATTATTTAGTTGACGCCAAAATTAATTATTTCTTTTTTAGTAATATAACCTTATAAAATTTCAGTATACCAAAAGAAAAAAAAGACTTATAAATTTCATATTATTTATTTTTTTATAATTAATTTGATATATATTCTTCCTGTGTAACATAGGGTAAAAATCTAGTTCATATTAATAAGACGTCTTTTGATAGATACCCCTTTACTTGATCAGGGGTTTCATAATTACCTTATTTTTGAAACTATTCATAAGAATACCGTATCACATTGTAAAAATATCTCACGCCAAATTTAAATTTAATTTAATTAAATATTTTATTAAATTTAATTATAATAGCAATAATAGTTATTATTAATAAATGTTGGTTTCATAACAACCTAACAAGACATCATACCATACGTATAATAATTTTCTTTTTCTTTTTTCAATTTTGATATTATTTTTTATTATTTTAAAATCTTTTGTTTTGAATTTTAAAAAAAATGAGGGTATGATTGTAATTTGGTGAGAAACTGTAACAAAAGACTATTTGTGTCGTATAATAAAAGGTTGAGTACCCCGTATGTTGAAAAAAAATTAGTGACCCAACTAATAGTAACCCTAAACGTTGGGACGATATGCGAAATTTACCCATTTGAATACCCCACACACCACCACCCACTCCGAGACCACCCCCACGACATCCCATCCCCCATAATTGGGTACCTGGTCGCCGATTTCCCCCGTTCCTTCTCTCCGTCATCCCTCTCTGCCCTTACTGTCGTGTAACGCTCCCTCTCCGGCTTCCTCTTATCCCTCTCTCGCACCGGCGTTCGCAGAGTCCTTCCGCTCATCTGCTCTCTCCCAATCACCAGATTCATTAGGGCTCAGTTTTTCAGGTTCCCAACGTCGCCTCGCCGCTGACAGCTTCATCGTCCTCCGTCTAGGTGATCCCAGGTCGCATTTTCCTCTCTCTATTTATTCCTCTACGGTCCCATCCTTTTCCTGTATGTAATCTGGGCAGTTGGTTTGAGTTGGGAGGAGTGTTTTTGTAGTGGATTGGTGAGTTATTTTTTGATAAAAATCTGAAATTGGCTCTGTTGGTTTCAGCATGTAAGCACATTTTTCTCGTATCCTGTGAAGTTTTCAAGTTTTACTTGGAAATAGAATAAAATTAGTCAAACAATTCTATAACTCAGTATAGCTACTCAATTGAAATGATATATATTCCCCCCCCCCGCCCCCCCCCCAAATTTACAATTTACAAAGACTAAATCATACATTACATAGCAGTATATTTATATTCTTATATTCATATTCCCCTGAGGTGGGTGAATTAGAGGCTTCCTGTCCCGCAAAGCAATATAAATAAAAGCATTTGAGGTGTGCTTGATTGGAGGGTGGAAAAGGACTTGAAATTTTTTTTCATGAAAAATGTTTCCTCATCTCCCCTATGAGAATTCATTTTCCTTGATTTCAGGAAAATATCCATTTTTTGGCCCAACAACATAGTTTCTATTGAGAATAAAACTTGTTTGATTAGAGTTCCAAGAAAAATTAGGTGGAAAATGGCATTTTCCATGGAAAACAATTTGCAATCAGATGCGCCATTAGAGTCGAACATTTTGTGGACAATGTATGTTCAAAATGGTTGAAATGTTAACGCTTTTTGACATACCATCGAACGAATCATCCTTCCGGCGTTGACGAATTAAACAGACAGAATACCCCTTTACCATCTTAGTAGTCACCACCCACTAATCAGGCACCGGAAGTATATTAAGTGTGAATGACAGCTCTTTTCCACTGAGTGCCACCACTGGATCAGCCACCAAAAATAGCCACCTCAGTATTAAGTGTGAAACTGAAGCTTAACAATTACAAATATAAATAAGGTACAAACCAATAAAAAGCCAAAACTTATCGGAAGTGAAAGAAAAACTAATCTTAAAATATGGATGAAAAGGAATTGATTAATGGGGAATAAATTTTGAGTTCATTGTAACAGATTCGAGCTAATTAAAGGAGCTTTCTCGAATTCATGACTTTCATTTTTGTTCCCTCTGTTGGGTTATTATATTATATTGACTGGTTCCTCATTATTTTGGGAATAATTTTGGAAATTAATTCTTGAGATTGAAAGTGGGTCAACTAAACTAATGATGGTGTTTTGTAATAAACAGGGATTTGAAGTTTTAAAACAAAATAAAAATATACATATAAACTAATAATAATTAATGATAATGGCAGATATGAAATTAGGTTTAATGAACACATAATCATCCAAAAATGTTTCTCCAACTTCTTCACTTTCATATGTATTACAGTATAGAAAAGGGCAAGGCTCCCTATCAAAAAAAAAAAAAAAAAGGGAACAAGAAGAAGAAGAAGAAGAAGAAGAAGAAGAAGAAGAAGAAGAAGAAAGAGAAAAAAGGCCAGGCTTTTTTAAGGCTCTTTGGTCCACTTGGCGCTTTGATTTAAATACCTGTGGCCCAGAACCTGAAATTGGAGAAAGATTCAAACTGGAGCCCTCATAATAACAAATTCCCAGTTCAGTCCCGCCAATTATTAATAATTCCCAGTTTTTGGAACAGAAAGCAAAATTATTTTCATTCTTTTGTTCTGTACACATATATGCTATGCCATCTTGACATACTTATGTATGAATTTTGAAGATAGGTTAGAGAATGAGCATAGTTCCGAAAGAAACAATAGAAGTGATTGCACAGAGTGTCGGCATAACAAATCTATCACCAGATGTTTTCCCGGCCATTGCTTCCGATGTTGAGTATCGAGTTCGTGAAATTATGCAGGTTTTGGGTTTTTTGCTCAATTCAAGTCATTGTTTTTTTCTCAATTCATATCTTATCAGATGAGTTTTGAGTATTATTGTCCTTGCGTGTTTCTGAATACAGGAAGCTATTAAATGCATGCGGCATTCCAGGAGAACCACCTTGACTACAACTGATGTAGATAGTGCGCTTAGCTTAAGAAACGTTGAGGTGTTTACTTAGTTCAAACTAATTAGTTATAATCCGTTTTCTTTTCTTTGTAATTGCTACTCTTTTATCTTGATAATATGGTTTAGGGTTTTAATTTGTTCGATTATGGTTATTTAATGTGTAAGTTTTTGATTTTGTTGTTTCTGTAATACTCCCAGCCAGTGTATGGATTTGCATCCGGAGACCCATTGCGATTCAAAAGAGCTGCAGGACATAAGGATTTGTTCTACATTGAGGATAAGGATTTAGAGTTTAAGGATGTGAGAGATTCAGACCTTTATTTCCAGACTACTTTTGGTTACTAGTTTAAATGTTCATTTCTTGTGGTTTTGTATGTATTTTAGGTTATAGAAGCTCCTCTACCAAAGGCTCCGTTAGATACTGCTGTGGTTGCTCATTGGTTAGCCATTGAAGGAGTTCAGCCTGCCATTCCAGAAAATCCTCCTCCTGAAGGTACCCGAGGTTGCAGTATCCTCTTTGGTTTCCCATCTCTGGGTACAATTGGATTTTTTGCCCTTGCTGGTTGCTGCTAAGTTGTTTAGCCTTCACTTCATTTTGATTCTTTATGTTATTACTCCAGAACTGATGTCACAAAAATGATTTACTTTCTCCTTGTTGCAGTCCTTGCAGTGCCTTCTGATAATGGTAAGACAGCATACAAAGAGGATGGAATTCCTGTTGACATTAAGTTACCGGTAAAGCATGTACTCTCTCGTGAGCTCCAGGTACAGTCAACAGCCCTTTCTGCAACCGTTTGTGATTCCAAACAAAGAAATTTTGCTCTGATGGTTTTCTGGTTTGTGCAAACAGCTTTACTTTGAGAAAATCACAGAGCTTACCTTGAGTAAACCTGAATCTGCTCTCTTTAAGGAAGCTCTAGCGAGCTTGGCTACTGACTGGGGAATCCATCCCCTAGTACCTTATTTTACATTTTTTGTTGCTGATGAGGTAATTGTGGGCCAATTCCTGTCCATAGGAAAACTACAAGTCAATGCCTCATGATTTGTAATCATGGCAGGTTTCACGGAATCTGAATAAGTTCTCTCTCCTTTTTGCTTTAATGCGTCTGATAGCGAGCCTTCTTCAAAATCCCCATATACATATTGAGCCCTATGTAAGTTATTGTTGCTTCTTTTGTTCTTTTATTAACTCTCTCTCTCTCTCTCTCTCTATTCATTTTTTTCCTTTCTATCTGATTGAGGATTAAGATGCGAAGAACACAAGAACAAGGTTACTATCAATGTGTAGGTTCTAGCTTTTTACCTGGGCGCTCATTTTGTATGATCTTCTAGTTTATTCAGTAGAAATGAGTACTGTCAAAGTTAAAATCCATCTCTTGCGTTTGTAACAAGTTCAAAGTGCTTCTGCTACTCTGAGGATGTTAAGAACTATATGAAGCGCCAATTTATGCTGAAAGTGACAGTTGATTGATTGTTAGTATTTGGACATTAAGGTCTGTTAAAATTAGGATGTTATTGCAGATTAAGATGAGAGAGATATGAACACTCCAAGTGAAAGAGGAGGCAGGAGATGATTCCACAATCATTATTCCATTTTTGAATTCTATTGGTGTTCTAAAATTGTGGAATGTAGCTGTTTGGAACTAATTCCATGTGTAACTTCATTTTTATATCTCAAAAACTGTTTTGTGACATTCCTACATTTCTTGGTTTTAAACGATGGGAGTCTCTGACTGCAAAGAATTTTCCTTGTTCAATAGTTGCACCAGTTGATGCCTACTGTGATGACATGCTTGGTGGCTAAAAGACTGGGAAATAGATTATCTGACAATCATTGGGATCTCAGAATTTTACGGCTAGTCTGGTTGCTTCAATATGCAAGAGGTAAGGATTGTTGATTCTTGCTTATGAATATCAAATGACGGATCAATTACAACTTTATGAGGATGGTGCACCATTCTACATAGCTGTTAGAAGTGAAGGTTACACTTGCCTTTGCTTTTCACTAACATCAAAAGAAGATTCTTGCCTTGTGAGAAGCAATAGCTGGATCATAGTTATCATTTCCTCTTTATATTTCTTCTTATAATTTTTCACAATTGTGCTTATGCAGATTTGGCCACGTTTACCACAATCTTCAGCCACGTGTCACCAAGACATTCCTGCATACTTTTTTGGATCCATCAAAAGCACTTCCTCAACATTATGGTGCAATTCAAGGGCTAGCAAACCTAGGTCCTAGTGTGGTATTTACTACTTGCGTCTTGTTCACTTATTCTATTCTATTTTGTGTCTCTTTGTCTTCATTTTGTTAAATTTATTCTGTTCTTCTCTGTTGTCTAGGTTCGCCTGCTTGTGCTGCCCAATCTTGAGACTTATTTGCAACTTCTGGAGCCAGAAATGCAACTTGAGAAGCAAAAGAATGAGATGAAGAGGCATGAAGCCTGGCTTGTATATGGTGCCTTGATGGTAAGAAATGCTTTATTAGTTACTTCCTCTTAATTCTTTTCTAAAATACTTATGTATATACAAGAAGCTCAAATTCTGTCTACCTGCCCTTCCACAAAAATTTTCTCCAGAGGAACTCCTTAATTTTTCTACCAAGGAACTGTTTTAATTTTTCTCAGGAGATAAATTGGTGTAAAATCACTTGTGACCCTTTCAGGTGCTAAATTTTGTGCTTAGCATATGGGAAATGGCCATCTCTTTCAATCTGTACAATAAACTCAAAATGGTGATAAACTGTTTGAAGAGGATCATTTCCAAATATTCTGATTCTGAGCTGAAACTTTAGTAATCAAATCCTGTATGTCATGTACCATAACCGAACAAAGCATAAAGATAGAAATCCAATAATTTAAGAAGTATTGCTGAAGCAATGTTGATGTATGACTATCTGGTTAAGCTCAATTCACATGGGTGTACTCGTATGGGTGTTACTGCTATATTCGTTATGTATCTACAGATTATTCTACCTGGGAGATCCCTCCCCAGTACCTAGTTGATCTAATGTTAGAATAATGCTTGAAACGTCTGTGAGAGTATGACAAATGTTTACTCTTTCTTGATTTATTAATGTCATGATAATTTTGAGGAACTATAGGAGCTCAATTTTGTTTATATTTGCTTACTCTCTTGGTCTTGTGGTGTTCATCTGATGAGGCAATACAATTGTTAGCGTGCAGCAGGGTTATGCCTGTATGATCGACTGAAGACGTTTCCCTCACTGCTATCCCCACCGGCACGTGATGTCTGGAAGAGAAATGGAAAAGTCATGACGACGATATCAAGTATGAATCTTTTTGATATTCCCCTTTTATTTATATTGTTATCGTCACTTTTCAGTTCTAATTGTTTTGCTAACTTGACTAGGGAATGAAAAGTTATTAATGATATGACATTAAGACTAATCCATGCATTGTAATCTTGTAATATTTTTATCATTCATAAGCTTGCATAAATTTAATGAGTTTCTTCTAAAGTATATGTCAAAGAATCTTAGCGGGTTGTGACTTATTCATTAAGACAAGTCAAAGAAGTCGATGGTGAAATTTATTAATGGCATTGAATTATGTTGTTGCCTCTGGGAAATGGTGCTTTCTCATTCTTTATGGAGTACTTGGAAGGGGCTTGATGGTATGTTGCGAGTACTTAGAGACGATCAGTATTTTGAATTTGTATTGGAACTGAAATTTTGTTTTCAAAGGTTGCATAACTCACTGTTCTCATTGATGCTACTCATGTTGGGGAGTTTCTCTATATGTTCCAAGCTCTCACCATAATTTCTTTTGGGGGTTAAAGAACATCCTAATCTGTTCCCTCATGAATGCCTTCACATAAAGAACGGGAGTTTGTGTAATTCTTCCAAGCTCTGACCCTCATTTATTTTGGGGTTGAGTGCGGATCATAAGCCTATTCTATTCCCTAATGCATGGCTTTATATAAATTACATGTATGACATTCATGAGATGCTCACTCCTTTATTTGTCTTTAATCTGTCAAAGACAAGCGTAAAGCCAGTGTAGATGCTGCTACAATGAACCAGCCTCCACTCAAGAAACTAGCAACAGAAAGTCCTATGGGTACAACACCAGCAAACCCATTGCCAGTCGACATGCAAGGATCAAGTGGTGGATACCCAACAGTTATGGGGAATACAGATGCTAACTTACAATCATCACGGAATGAGAATGTGCCTGGAAGCAGTGGGCGGAAGGAGATTGTCGGAGGTCAACGACCAAAAATATCAGCAGCTCTGGATCAGGCCTGGAAAGATGAGGTGGACGCCGGGCATTTACTGCCTATGCTATATGAATATTTTGGTGAAAGCATGCTATCTTTTATACCTTCACCTGCGGCATCTTTCTTCTTGTGATCTTTCTGACCACCTCTCTCTGAAGGCATATTGGATGTCCGTCTAGGGACTAGGATTATGTTGTCTATTTCACTCTACTGTACATTAAGCAGCATTTCTTAGGAGAAATGACGTGTATAATTCCAAATTTCCAATCGCTGAAGCTTAGTCCCATTTGATATTTTCTTTTTCTTTGTTTGAACTGTAAAATCAGTGAGAGTCAGCATATTAAAAGCCGATATGCAACAAACGTTAATCATAAATATATGCAGAGACATCTGTTTGGTTAATGTGTAATAGGAAAATAATAGTACCAATTAACTTGGAGATTGATCTTTAGTCTAAGCAAATAGTATTATTATTTTTGAAAAACTAACCTCAATTTTTATATTATTACTTTCTCTTATTTTTTCAAATTTAAATTTGGTCAAATCAATTATAGTTACACATTTGATAGACCAACATTTACTACACATTCCACTAACAAGTGTTCTAGTGCCATGTAGTGTCACACTATATGACACATATGATATTAGAACACATCCCTTCTTTTTACTTTAATGCATTTTCACGTGAATACTATGGTTGAGGCGGATTATTTATAGCGAGTTGGCATGCACTTTTTGAATGTACTTATAATTATTATTATATAATAATTAACAATAATGAGCAATTGAAGTAGATATTCAATAAATATAAGAGTGTATTAGAAAATATAATTTTAAATTGTAGTTTTCCAATAAAATTCAAAATGAAAGAAAAATATCTTCGTGTGGTGGGGGGAGTATTATTTTTCTACATAATTGAAAATGTATATATTGAATTTTTTAACTTCTAAGACTGATACTATATCGCTTGCATAACGTGTGGGTGTGTCATATATACCATTCATCGTCTAAGAAAATTACTATGATTTTTAAGATTGCGTGTGGTGTCCATGTGACGTGTCTGCACATTGTATTCCTGTAAAAAAAAAAAAAAAAGAAAAAGAAAAGAGGAAGAAAAATCTAAGATTGATATATTGATGCTTTTCTACGTTGAGTGATGAAAATAATGAATTTTGAAAATTAAGAAAATGATTTTTTAAACTCGGTGGAAGAAGATGTTGAGTTTTCCCGTTGAAGATCAACGAGCTTCGCACCTTGATTAGGACTAGTATGATATCGGAATCTTTGATGCATATTGATTTTTGAGTAACATTTTACTCTGTTTCGTTTAGAACATGAACAATTAGTGGTTTCATTTGTGATAGATACACGCTATTGCCCACTTGCATAGGAAGAATAAAGTAATGGGACACAGATGTAAGCAATTTTTCTACTAAAACGACGTTAGGAACCAATTTTACCCAAAAAGAGAGAGGAAGAATAGGTCTCTAACATTTGCAAAATTTACACTTTCATTCCATCTGTACAAATATTTAAGTAATGAAATGTTAACGTCCGTTTGACAGATATTTGAATGAAACCCTGTTATAACTGAAATTAAATCTGAAATTCACGTCACGTGAGAATATGAAAAAATTGACATATTTACATTTAAAAGTGACACCTGTATACTGATAAAATTTTAATTAAGTTTCACACGACTTTTTTCTCATTATATAATGCGTTTCTTTCCTATGTTGTGACTTGAATTTCAAATTTAATCTTAATTATAATAGAGTTCTATGTAAATGGTTATCAAATGAACCCTTAACATTTTATTAATTATATATATTCATGCAAGTTTCGCAAAGTTTGGAGATTTATTCGTTCAGATTTAAAAATAGGGGATGAAAATGCAACTGAGTGCAAAAGTTGGGGACCGTTGCTACAAATTACCCCTTAACTCAGTCATTTTTATTTTCTTACTTTTTTTTAAAACTCTTTGAGTGGGAAAACAAAACATCCATTTCATTCCCAAATGAACAACAAAATTTATGAGGAGAGGAAATCCAATTATAAATTACAGAAATAACACTTAGAAGGAGCATAATAATAGATATTTTAGAGGAAACCTTCAGTGCTCAAAAAGCACCAAATTTAGTATTTCAGACCGCAAAACATTCATTACATTCCCAAATGACCAACAAAATTCATGAGGAGTGGAAATCCAATTATAAATTACAGAAATAACACTTTTTAGAAGGAGCATAATAATGGATATTTTGGAGAAAACCTTCAGTGCTCTAGAAGCACCAAAAACATTCGGTGCTCTAGAAGCACCAAACCCGATACTCTAGACCAATTAAAAACTTACATGTGGGTTTTAAAATCTCAATTTGTTATTTAATTCGGGCCTCAACACCGACAAGTGGGTGCTTAATTGGCAAACAATGATCCTAGAGTACTGAATTTTTTCCGATATTTTGAAAATAACGCTTTTTTATGTGACCTAGTTGCTGCTTAAATAAGAGCTGGATTCATCTCATCTAACAACAGATCATGGCAGTAATGATCAGTGACAGATATAACTTGTATTAAAACGTAGAATTAGCTTCATGCCTGAAAATTTTTGTATCATCGTATGTAATATAGACAACAAATTTGTAATACCAAATCATCAAACATGAACAGGTAATTGTTGATTAACGTGATTGTTGTTACAAGTATGCAATATCTTCCTCGTCATGACGTGGTTGCTCCTACTCGGTTTGTTTCATGTTTGAGTCTTTTTGAGAGCAAGGTAGAGAGCGTCTTTAGAGTTAAGAGTCTGTTAGTGAACTAATTTTATTTTGGAACAAAAATGAATTTTGTGAAAATGAATGAGTCCTATGTGATTAAGAGCATCCCAATGCTGGGGAAAAAGCTAACAGCAAAAAAGCCAAGGCAGAAAAGATGAGAAGCCAAAAATTTATTCTCAAATAATGTGTAAGGAGAAAATTTGGGTGAAAAATACATGTGGCAATATCTAATTGGTTGTTTTAGATTTTATTCGTAAAAAGTGAGAGAAGCCCCCCTTTTACCCAATTCCTTTTACAGATAGATTTTTCCACCCTTTGAACCGTACACTACACTATTTGGTTTTAATGACGAGAAAAAAACCAACATTGGGAATGCTCTAATGGATCTGATTAATTGGATTAAATAAAATTAGTTGGCTGAAGCGTCGGCTTAGCTTCTTTCTTGGTTCTAGAAAGACTTCTTTGAGTGAG
>CAVNYN010209191.1:0-14180 GCA_963692815.1 Nyctanthes arbor-tristis
TATTTCTCAGACCAGTGTGCAGCTGTTGGGAAAGCCATTTCTGTTACTCCATGCAAGGGCGGATAGTGATTAACTTTATACCACACCAAGGCCAATTGGCAAATGGCAAAATGCTTGGACATGGTCCCAGCACGGAAAAGAGATCGGAAGAGCGTCGTGTAGGACCACCAACCTTAGCTTCTTCTGCTAAATCACTGGCTATCTGAGAAGCCTTGTTGACAACTGACTGAGTCTTGCTCACAACCTTCTTGGCCAAAGGTGGGGCGTACTCTTCAAACTTGTAGGTTCCTTCATCCAACTGGTATTTACACGATCAATAGTGTTAAACATTGAAAAAAGGGTAAGCACTTGCACGTGAATGGAACACCAAAAACTAAGCAGATACAACATGAATGGAATTCAGCGAAATTTTCAGAATGTCTAGTTTTATTCAGTCATCATTAAATAATAATGTTTCCGTAGTTGCAGAAAAAGAAGGGACATTTTCAGCAACTTAAAATACCATTCCGGAAAGTAGTGAGAAGAGGCTCACTCCACCTCAACCCAACACGCATATCAGTAGAAAAGCTTAAATAATTAACATCCACAAATCATCAATGGAGTTAAAACCGGAATTTCCAAAGCTCAATAACAAAATCAGATATGGGATCGTCAAAAACATATATAACAAGAGATTTGGGGAAAAATAGAGAATTTAATTTACCTTCTTGTCAAGGAAGACAAGGAGATCAGCAGGAACTCCTTTGAATCTCTCATAAACGGCGCCAACAACAGCCGTGACGGCGTTTTCAACAGTTCCAAAGGTGGATTTGAGCGGACCTGAACTCTGCTTAGCAGAATCGTAGATATTTGATACGATCACCGCAGTGTTAATCGCTAGAATCCTCACAAACTGCAGGTGCTTCAATTGAACCTCAGTCCCCTCCATCTCAACCTAATACATATACAAACAACCAAAAAACAAATCAACAAAAAAGCTACTAGTATAATTCTCAGAAATAAACATTATAATTGTTCTCAATTGCCTCTGTCGAAGCCATGTTTTTCTTCGGATTTCACTTTCTGATACTTCCAGTGGGCGTTTGCAGGTTTGGAATATGAAATGGGTTTAATGGTAGAAAGGACTAAAAATGGAATCTTGACATTGTGAGGGGATGTAATCGAATGGGATGGGATGCAGCGAGGAGTATCGAGCGCGTGAGATATTGACGATAGATGGGACGCCACGTGTCGAACAACTTTAACGGCTAATCAATAGGACTTGTGGGACCTACCTTTATTGCAGAAGATAAGATGTAGCATTTTGGTTTTGGGTTAATTTCACATTTTGACCCAGCCTTTGGTTTAGAATCGATTGTGTCTCTAATTTTTTTTTCTTACCTGCTAGATCCTAACATTTTATTAGTTCACACATATAGTTTCTTTTAACGATTTCTGATTCACTGTTAACTCTTTGAATAAATTTCAATTATATCTCTTATCATTTTAAATTAAAATCAAAAATTTTAAAAATATAAAAATACAAAAATTTTAATAAAAAAACAGAGAGGAAAAAGAGGGGGGCCATTCTTGCAACACAACAAAGGGAAAGACTCCCTTGCGCCCCAAAACGTTGTGGGAAATGGCAGCCAACCGTCAAAAGAGATTATCTATGCGAATTAATAAAAAGTTAGGAACTCAATCGATTTTAACTCTAAGGATTGGAGACGGTGTGAAATTAACCCTTTGGATTTGTCTCTCACAAAGTTAAATAAATAAATATTGTGGTCAAGGCTAACTATATATATTTCGAACAAAAAAATTTACACTTTCCAATAATCTTTCTTTATATTTTTACCACACACTAGTGATTGCACATGCCGTATGTATGTTGTTGTATACTTTAATATGGAATGTTTTTTAACTTTGTCATAGATACATATATGTTACTCAGTTATCTTGACAATGTTGGGATGAAAAAGTAAAAATGTAGAAACAAATAAACTATAACTGAAGCATACGACATTTTATTATATAAACAAAAGCAACACGAGTTAATTGAGGTGAACTTCAAATCCATATATAGGTTGTGATTTGAAATTGCATTTGAGAATCCATATCTTATAAACAAAATAACATGTGTTAATTCAATTTCAAATCTTCCCATTGCATTGCTAGCTTATATCAATCCTCTTGAAGCTCATTCAAGACTCAATCATGGCATATATATGTATATTTTTTGATTTGCATATCTAGTACTTTCACTTCAAATGTTAGCCATGCTCTGAGTAACCAGTACATGTAGATGTCCATGGTCATTCCACATAACTTTGAGATGAAAGAAGGGCAAAGATATTAGGGTTGGGAAGTATCTACAGGTAAAAAAAAGGAAAAACAACAAAACGGATTAGCCACCAACCTGTTAACACAAGTACTTTGGGTTCATGCCATGTGAGAGCATTCAAGTGCCAACTTCTAGCATCCTCCATGACACTAATAATACACTAATGAGCTCCCTTAAGAGATCGGAAGAGCGCAAATGTAGACACACTCAACATTCTCAAATCTTTATTTTTACTCTTGTAGGGAAAATGTATCAAATTAAAATCGAGCTAATGCAACTTCTCCATCCTAAAGCAGAGCAAGTAATTTTTTGTTTTCTCGTTGTGATATATCATTCAACTGAACCGGAGTGCTTATACATCACAGACAAAGATCTAGGTGTTATTACAAACTTTCTCACTAAAAGGTGTTATTACAAACTTTCTCACTAACTTCCGGGCATATAAGAAATGCATCCTCATAGAAGTTAGATTTTGAAATTTGTTTCCATACTCATCTTTTGAGTTTCTTTGCAACATCCCGCAAAATCTTATAAACAAATTATACAATATAATCATTATTTCGATAATGACGAGAGAATTACTTGAATTGGAAAGTTATAAGATTATTCAATTGAATTGCATCAACTGAAAAGCTACAAGACTATTACTCAAACGAATCCCTTAAATTTAGAATGAGGCTATTGATAATATGATTATTGTTTTAACAACGACTAAATTAGAATATGATTATTGACAACGCGATCGTTATTTTGACGATGATTAGACAATTGTTATAATTTCACTAATTGAAAGGTTACAAAAATTATCATTAGAATGAATACCAAAAATTAGAATACAGTTATTGACAATGCTAGTGTTATTTAAATTGAATAACCAATTGAAATGCCACGAAACTCAAAGATTGTAATGCAGCTGATGCCTCGAGATGACAATGTAGTTATTGGCTAACATGACTTGAAGCTTAACCATCTAATTGAAAGATCATTTTAAGTGGGAAGTCTTGAATAACATAAATCAAAATGTCATTACTAAATTATAAGACAACACAAAGTATAAAGATTACTCCAGCAATTTGCCATCCTGTCTTCCAAGTGTATGGCACCAGATCGCGCCACGTGTCCTGATTGGCGAAACTCAAAGGTTTATTAAAAACAACTAAATCCAAATATTTTCCACAACTATAAATAGGGGACAAGTGAGGTGGATTTCTCAGACTTCCAACCTCCCAATCGACTCTCTCCCTTCCTAACTCACTCCGCATCCCCTCCATATTTTGGTTAAATGTCTCGTTTCTTGATAAGTCTTAAGCCTTTCAAATACAAAGAAAGGAAAATTCCTTCAAAATTATTGAGGGCAGGGAAATAACCCTTAAACCTATCAAACACTTAGTTTATCATTTGAAAATGACCATCCGTCATATATATGCAACGAATACCACTTGAAACATCACCTTCATGTAATATATATTTTCACGCCTTATAATATATATTAGTGAAATGAATAGGTAGTCTTTATGAGGACCTAAAGCTTACTTTTCAAGGAAAGAACTTTCTAATGATTTGGCTTTACTTTGGTAATCAACGAGATATACTTATTAACATACTTATTGTGTTTTCACATTTTCTTAAAAAACCTAGTTTTAATGATTCTTTAAAATTTTACAACTTGTTAGTTTGAGTAATTAACTTTATAGAATGTTAAACTCTACAAGACAAATACACTTTATTTATTTTGTACGTCTAGTCCTCGCTATTGTATTGAAGCTTCCGCTATGAAATTTATTAACCCATATAAGATATTCTTGAAAATTTGTAAAATTAGCGGGAGATGACATTCTTCTTCTCAATAATATATGTAAATCTGACTACAAACATTTCATTCCACGTAAGAATATGACATTACATAGTCTTCTTTTGTTTTCTACCTATACAGCTCAACTATGTAAAAGTCAACTTCCCTCAAATACAAATGGAGAGAGGTAGTACACTGAGTTGCTGAATAGAAACATGAGTTGGAGCAAGAACATTTAAACCATCTATTATAATTATTGGGGGGAAAAAAGAAATAGACTATTGAAACCAGAATATCAAATTCAAATTTTCTTATCAACACCAATTCCACATGAGAATGTGTGCCACATGAGAATGTCACCTAAGGGGACATGAAAAGGAAACATTATTAGGTGACATTCTTCATATTCTAAGGGGACATGAAAAGGAAGATCGTTATTAGGTGACATTCTCATGTGGCATACTTATATTGGATGATGAAAAAGTAGCTATGTAATCATCACTCAATGAATGTGTGCCACATGATAATGTCACTTAATAATATCTCATTTTCATATCCCTCTAAAATTACTCTTTTTTTATATTTCTTAAGATAGATAATACATGTCAACCCATCTAAATGTGCACTACTAATTATATTTTGCACCTAGATTAAAACTTGGAGAAGCCTAAATAGAACCAAAAGTCATTGCAACTCTTACATTGTTCACTTTTTGGTAATGTGATCATTCCTTGTTCTCATCGAGGACTCTTGAATGCTGAGGAAAAAAAAATCATATTCATACCAATTAAAAAGTCAATAGTCAAGGCAAGAAATTAATCCCTGCTTGAAGGGGAAAAAAAGAAAAATAAAAAGCTAAAAAAATCAAATATTTACAAAATAGTAGGACCGACAAAAATTGTTGAGAAAATTCCTCATCTGAAACAAGCTAAAATAGAGGAATAAACAAGAAACCCAATTGATTGAACAAAAGAAGAATTCACGCAAAAGCATAATATGATAATTGATAAACAATCAGTAATAAATGTATAGTTCATTTATATATGTTATTAAGCCCATAAATTAGAGTTTTGTTGAATTTCAAAACAATTTTGTATATAAATTATGTATATTGTCTAAGTAATCAAACCACAATTATGTAGAATCAAGAAAGATTAAATAATCATTTGCCTCCCTTCTCTTTATAGTTCTTTGAGATTACAAGCTTAACTATTCAAAAATAATTTGGTACGTATCGAACATAATATTTGAATGAAATATTTGGAGCATGAAAAAGTAATTCTAGCTAAATTTGTATTGGGAAAAGGAAGGCGGTAAGCTTGGAGAGAAGAGTAACTCATTATAGAGGTGAATAAATCTATAGCCATGTTTGTTTTTTAGAAAATTTCCCATCATCATTAACTATTTCTCTCTCGATATAGGGAAACTCTTTGAATTTGCCTTCCTATACCTCTCTACCATGTACACACATGTTTCTACCATGTACACACATGTTTCTGTATGTATTTCATGTTCTTATATTCAGCAGAAAAAACGGAAAAAAACAAGAATAACTTCATATTGTCCACACTATCCATCTCTAACAGCCCAGCTAGACCAAAATTTATGTAGAAGAAAAATAAAAATAAAGATAAAAGAGAGAATAAAAAATTCAAGACTACCAGGAGTTGAAGCATGTAATTTCCCTTTTTTGGGTTTTGGTACTATCAGTTTACTTACAAGGATCTGAAGCTTTATTTAATTAGTTGTTTTCTTTTGGCATGGTTAAGGAGGGAGGGAGAGGGAGAGGGAGGGAGAGAGGGAGAGGGAGAGAATAAAAAAAGAAAGGAAAAAAAACTGAAGCAACTTTTTTCATTTCTCATCTTTCCTTTGTAAAGTCATTTGGGTATGTTCAAAGTTTTTAGGTCCATTTTACATAAGCTTGGACAAAATTCTCCCACACTCATGGATCGCGTTTAGCTGCTTATAGATCACGTTTACATCAAAGATAATCTTACTCGATTACACAATTGAAATCAAGCACAACACGAAAACAAAAGAAAAAAAAAAATATACCCGCAACCGACCTAAATAGCAATCTGAAATCACTCACAAGATCCAACCTTTGAATGAAAAAACTCCACAACTAGAAGCAAAAATAGAGCAACGAAAGGTCAGGAATGGACAAGTTTACATCAAAGACTAATATACTTGATTTCGCGATTGAAATCAAGCCAACTTTTATGCGATTAAATGGTGAGAGACGGCAACGAGTAGCGTCTTTCGTAGAAAAGAAAAAGGATGTAGAAGAGCCTTAGAGGAATGGAAGATTGCAAGAAGAGGGGGATTAGGGCTTCAATGTTGCAGATCTCTACCTGAACTTGAAGGCTGAGTTTCCGAGAGAAACAGAGGGGGAAAATGGAGAGAGAGGGTCTGTAAAACGACAGCGTATCATAAAAAATAAGCACGTTTTATATGTAATAATAATATTGAAAATCTTGCACCTCCCGAAGATGCTGACAACACCTTTTGCCTCATGTGATATGTATTGATGTATATTATGTGTATTTCAAATTTATGTGACGTATATCAATATATGTCACATGAAGTAAGAGGTGCCGTAATAACACCTTCCAGAAGTACTTGAATATTATCGATAATATATATCGTATCCTACTCCTATAAAAGTGGTGCCTTCGTCAAAAAATTCGCCTCCATTCCAAAAATGCCCCAGAAATTATCTACAATTATTTTTTGTTGTCTGCCGACGGCCATAGATTCTGTTCTTCTGGATTGTTCTTGAAGCTCCTCAGTCCTCGCACATGCACACTCCCTCTGTCTCACTCCCGCTCTCGCTCTCGCTCTCTGTCAACTCCCCTCTTTCATCAAGTCGATTCCCCTTTTGGGAGTTTTGCAAATTTATTTTAGGATCAAATTGAAATCTTAGCTTGATCGTTTCGGTGTTGTCCGGCTGGGCGCCGAAGATCCAGTTTGTGGTTAAGATTGCTTTGTCGCAGGTGCCTGAGAAGCCGCTCAAGCTGCACGATCCTTCATTCGATAAGGACTTTTGCGGGGTTGGGTTTGTCGCCGAACTTTTCAGTGAGAGCAGCCAGAAAACGGTATATACACGCATGTGCATACAATAATATAATAATCAGCGTATACTAAATTTTTTAATAGTCTTTTCAATGGTGGGCTTTTGTAATGAAGGTTTTATTTGTTAATTTTATCTAGGTTACTGATGCAACAGAGATGTTGGTGAGGATGTCAGTGCATGTGGCTGTGAGAGAAATACTGGGGACGGAGATGGAATTCATATGGGTTTTCCCCACGATTTCTACAAAGAGGTTCAGATCGTTCTATACTGTACTTTTGTTTCTTGGGCTTCATTTTGTAGTTTAACTGTTCAGCTTTCCCACTGGTCGATTCTTGCTTCTTTTTATGTCTGCAAAATTGGAATTTTGAGACTATTATTTCTTTTCAAATTTTCTTTTTGCCTTTTTAATGCTTCTTTTATAAATTATATTATTATAATTGTAGATTTGACTTTATACACCTTCAGTGAAAGCCAGTCCAATGAACGCCCACCCCCAACCCATATATATATATATATATATATTAAAAGAATGATTTTCATGGTTTTTATTGACGGTTTGATTGTTGAAGATTATGGTGATTGGTTTTGTGTCAATGTGTGCTAGGCTGCTAAGGAAGAAGAATATGAGCTTTCCTCACGAGGCCAATATGCAGTTGGCATGTTTTTCTTGCCCACATCGGATTGTTGGAGGGAACAGAGCAAGATTGTCTTAGGAAAGGTAGTATCAAGATTAAAATCAGTTATGGCTAATAAATATTTCATTTCATGAATAGTTTCTGACATTCTTTTTGTTGTAAAATACTTTGTAGGTCGCTGAGTCACTTGGGCACATTGTCCTTGGCTGGAGGCTTGTCCCTACGGATAACTCTTGGTTGGGCAAGTCTGCTTTACAGAGTGGGCCAGTAATTGAGCAAGTGTTTCTTACACCTACTCCCAGGTCAAAGGCTGATTTTGAGCAACAAGTAGATAGATGCTACGAGCTGATATATCTTAAGCATTAAAACTCTGTTATAGTTTAACTTCATAAAAAATTGTAATGAGCTAATATTAATTTCTAATAATTCTAGCAGAAAGGAATGCTTATGTATCCTACACATTAAGATTTCGTAATGTGCCTATTGTTTTTTCTTGTTTCGTCACAGATGTACATACTAAGAAGGGTTTCAATGGTAGCCATCCAAGCTGTATTAAATCTCCAATATGGTGGTGTTAGAGTTAGAGATATATATATATGTGTGTGTGTGTGTGTGTTCTCTTTCCTTGAGGTTTGTATGTTGGAGACATTATTATTTTTAATGTGAGATAGTTAATATGGTACGAACTTTTGAGTTTAATTTTTGATAGCTTTATGTTATTTGTAGGACTGTTGTGTACAAAGGTCAGATGAAGATCTGTCAGTTGAAGGAATACTACTATGCAGATCTTGGAAATGAAAGGTTTACGAGCTACGTGGCCCTGGTAAATATATTTTCTTCATTCTTTGTTTTAATTTCTATGCTGACTCCGCATTCAACAACGCACCGCATTGGATCAACCGGTTAATGAAAGCAATGCAAGGTTAAGGAATGACTTCTAAGGCATCGAAGGATGAATGATCTCTTAAGTTCTTCCACATTTTTTATCTTATTTGACTTTGCGTGCCAGATTGGATTCTTTAGGTGAGTTGGTAAGGAACCTCATTATGAAGTAAATAATGAATGCTGGAATTTGGTGCCTTGGTTATATGGTCTATTTGTAAGGATCAAGCCCTTCTTAATGGTGGAAATAAAATTGTGTTCGGTCAAGTTAGTGTATGGTTCTCAATTTGGTTGTCTGACGCTGCCATGGTAGTTATAGAATTGCGCTGAAAACAATTCTCATTGCATATAAATTCCAAATCCTCTTTACATGGGTGGAACTGCGACTGAGTTATTCCCCTCTGGGTAAACTCTTGGTTTTCAACAAACACGTTTCCCAGCTGGGATCGTGCTCAGCCCATGCGAGTCGTAGGACACAATGGAGAAATAAACACGCTACGGGGTAATGTAAACTGGTAAGTATCAGACTATGCAGAAAGTTCATTTGATTTGGTAAGAATCGAAATACAAAATTCTTGTTGGTTCAATATTTGCAGTTGGGACCTGAATGTGCTAACTTTGATTGTGTTTAGCCCTACTGATTTTGTTACCTGTGGTTATCAATAATCATCGTTGCTGTTGTATCTATCTTTCTATTGATATATTATTGGGGGGTTATTCCAGCAACTTTTCCTTTTTAATCAATTAACTAGATAGAGTTGGCTCTGTAATTTATTCTTACAATTTGACTAGGATGAGAGCTTGTGAAGTCTTTGGAAGTGCAAGGAGTTAGGCTTGTCAAAGACTAAGATGAAGAAACTTCTGCCAATCATAGATGCGAGCTCATCTGATTCAGATTGCAGCTGGTTGAGTCCATTCTCTTCAATGATTGCATGCATGATCCATATCTAGCAGCATAAGTGCATTTTAAAACAATTAGTTTCGGATGCCACTAAAGCTGATGCTTCTTTACATACATTAGGAGCATTTGATGGGGTACTTGAGCTTTTGGTTAGAGCTGGCAGAAGTCTTCCTGAGGCTATAATGATGATTTCTGAAGCCCGGCAAAACGATAAGAATATGTACCCTTATCTTAAGGCCTTGTATGAGTACGTCTCAACACTTATGGAACCATGGGATCAGCGTGCTTTTGTATTATGTACGAGTTTCTAAAGATATTTATTTTGAAATTTTTATCATGTACTGCGTAATCTTTTAATGCTTAATAGCATATATATATATATATATATATATTGCAGTTACTGATGGTCGTTATCTTGGAGCAACCTTGGACTGAAATGGATTGGGTACACCTCATCAAGGGTGTTCATATAAGGTGGGTTACTCTGCTTTGAGACTCTGTTGAATTAAGCTTGTTTCAAAACCATGAAATCATAATTTCCTAGCTCCTTTTAAGGGAATGGCTATATAGTATAGGTTAGTGGGGCTTGTACTTTAGTGCACTTAGCTTTTCAAGACTTGCAAGAAAGGGTGTGCTACATGCTCTTTAAATGCTTCTCTACCCTTTTTGTCCCAAAGTCGATCAGAAATTTAATTGTGTTTATTCTATTATTTTATTCAGTTTTTTGTTTCAAAGGATCTCTAGACGTGGTTGGCTGCGGTGACGGGCCTTATAGAATATATATAAACATTGAAGAAGAAGGAACGACTATAGCTTAAAACCTATTGCAGCTAGGCAGAGCATTTTTCATCTCTTGAGAAAATATTTTAGTTGCTTTACGATTGGTATACTTGCCCTCTCTAAGCAAGCTTACCTGCATATTTGTAAACAATTTAACTATATGCATATGATGTATAAAACACGCTCTAATTAATATTAATATGTGATTTTCATTGGATATAAATTCTTACTCATGACAATGAGCCTTTTCAGTGCTTAGCGATTGGATTTGGTCTATTACATTTATATGAATCTTCCAGTTGTCTTAACAATTTTCCCTTCTGTAAGCAGTATTAAGGGAAAATTGCATGGTTCACTAGCATAATTTCGTAAAATTGCATTCAAGTATTTATTAATCTCTTTGTAACCTAGACCAATATGCTTCTCGTGGACTTCCTAGACAAGAGCATCTTAGAGAAAGAAAACTGCGTAAATATAGGTCAAAATTAATCTGGCCACTGCAAGTGGCTTTTGTGCAACTTTGGAAAGAAAAAAGGGGGGGGGGCGCAAAAAGGTTTACCTTTGAAGGTTCTTGGTAACTATCTGCGGACATGCAACTTTGTATAACACATGGGTTGCACACGCCGCCCCTAGAGTGTGTGTATGCATATCTGTTTTTGTTTTTGTCATTTATTTTGGTTGACATTTTTGAATTTAGAAATACGAAGGTGAAATAGCCATTTTGTAGGCATATAAATGTGAAAATGGATAGAAATTGCTTATAAAGACTTTTGGTACATATTTCTAAAAGATTGAGGACCTATAGCTTTGGGAAAAAAAAGTTAGAGATGAAATTGTTATGTTTTGTGAAAGTGGAAGACCTTTTATGAAATTTTCTCATTAAAAATCTTACAAATTTGACTAATATTAGAACTTTTTGAAATGAAAAATACTAAGAGTATTGTTAAAAAAAAAAAAAAAATCAAAAGGTAATTTAAATGTTCTTTGCACGTCGTATGATGATATATATTGTAATAGCCAGAATTGAGTACAAATGGATGTCAATGGTTGTTGATAATATTTAAATATAATTAAATCCATTTTAGGTCATATTGCTATAAGGATTAATTTCACAAAAGATCTCTACCCTTTGAGATCGGAATCAGTGGGATCTTTAAATTTTGTTTGCTCTCCAAGAAAAAATAAAAAGAAAACACTCACCTACCCATTCCTCCTTAGCCCGCCGGCCGCCCGCTTAAAGCTAGCGGAATGCTGTCATTTTCGGTGACATAAAAGAGGTGAATGCCCCTTTATTTTGCTGCTGGAAACAGCAGGGGGATTCGCCCCCGAAATTTGTGCAAAATGGGGGAGATCGGAAGAGCACTTTTTTTGCTGTTGGAAATAGCTGTATCTCGGCGGCCATTTCTCGCCGGCTTGGGAGGGGAGAGGCGGTTGGAGGGGGTGGGGTAGGCGTGGGTGGGTGTTTCCGATCTTTTTTTATTATTTTTTAATATTTTGATTTTAAAACTAAAAAATAAAGGGTATAACAGTTATTTTTTTGAAAAATGAACAGAATAGTGGCAAAAAAGACGTTTATGAAATGTTTGGGATACAACAAAAATTGAGAACCCAACCGATTCTTAATTCAAAGGTTGAGAACCTTTTGTGAAACTAACCCTTTCTATAATACATAAAAGTTTGTGATCATTTAGGATTTTTCAAAAAAATAATGTTATTTATCTAGACTCTCTGTAGTCTAGTGTATATAGATATACTGGATTCTCTTTTAAACTTAACTCTTTTTTATGTAAATCTCCCAAGATTTTTTTCCTAGTCAAAGATATCCAACTGAGAAGGAGATGCTATCATTTACCTTTTCCCCTCGTTTGTTTCCTTTACTTTTTTCTTATAAAAGCATCTCTAATGTAAAAGTCTAGTCTTGAAATAACGTGGATAACATATATAGATACATAAAATTTAAAAATTTCAATTTTCTCTCTTTTTTTTCACTTTTTTCTTACCTTTTTCTCTTTTTATTTTATATATTTTCTTCACAATGTTCTTGACACTTTCTATAGCTAGATATTCTTAAAGACATTGTGAAGAAAAAATAGAAAATAAAGAGATGAAAAGGTAAGAAAGAAGTAAAAGAAAAGAGAAAAAATTAACATTTGTAAATTTATGCGCCTATATCTCCTCCACGTCACTCTAAAACTAGACGTTTACATTAGATATGCTCTAATATTTCCCCCCTTAACATTAGAAATGCGATTAGCAAATTGTTTCTATTTTAAAATAGAATATGATCAAACAAATCATATCTACTTATGCTGTGAATTCGTTTGTATTATATGCAAAGCTCTACTATCGTTATTTCAAAAAATCTATTTCTATTTCATTTTTTCAAGATTTACTGTACTCAGTTTTAATACAATTGAACCTTTAATTTTTTAATTCTCATTATCCATATCGGTTTCCATATATTGGATTGGCACAAGGATAGTGCTTAGTTACCTTGATGATTGCACATAAAGCTTGACCTAAAGATCTACAATGCTTTCTTTAAAAAAGGAAAAAAAAGAAAAAGAAAAAGTTGATCTTCAGTGATAATTTTGGGACAATGTCTATTCAACTGAAAGATAGATACAAAAATTACATTGGTCTTACATGTTTTGTATATTCTTTTCCCTTTTTTTATTTGTTTAAAAAATTATTTTGTCACATATATATTTATATATCTCATTTTTCACTAGCATTTCAGTGAATTTTTTCTGCATTCTCACATCTTTCTCCTCATTTTTCACTACTATGTTATAATTCTCTTTTTAACCCAACTAACCCGACCCATTTAACCCTCCTTTCCTTTTTTTCCCTTTAATATTCTGATTTTCAAATTTTATAATAGAATTCAGAGTTGTTCAAACAAATGGCAAGAAACATGATTTCAAATTCCATTTTCACAAATGCATAAAGTCATAAATTTCTAATTAACACATCTCTTCAAAATTTTCACAATAAAGAATAAACCCTAAGCCTTCAAATTTCAATTTCAATAGAGACTAAACCCCAATTCCCATTGTTGATTCACCTTCTTCTTCTAAAACTCGCCGCCACCAAAGCTCCCAAATGTCCTCTATCTGTGATGTGGGTCGCAACATCACCACTTCCGAGCTCTTGAAGTTCGTTAACAGGTTTGTTTCTTTTTTCTTTTTCTAAATTTCTATAACTCCTCTAAGATTGATTTAGTACCACGTGCCATGCATTATGGCACCACATGGCCATGTGGTGTGCATGATTAATCATAACAATGTGGTAGGCTCGGTGCACGCCACACGGCTATGTAATGTCATAATATGTGGCATATATGGTGCCAGAATGAGACTTGTAACTCCTCTCTTTGGTTTATAAATAAATTATAACTCTCCCTCTTTCTCTTGTTGTCACGGACATCGCTACTAGGGTTAAATGACAATTACCTTTCATCCTTTTATTTTGGGCCATTGGGTCATATATTAAAAAGGGTTCTTTACATAAAAAGTATGAGTATAAAACATATTACCATATACACATCTCCAAAACAAAGAAATTCTAAATATATCCCAACACCTTGCAAATATACCCTCCTCCATAAAAGGATAAAAATAAATTAAGAAAACAGAAAAAAGGAAAATAAATGCACAAGGAAATCGGATTTTAGTGTAACTGTCAACCTAAAATCAAGATGTCATTAAATTCATGTTAAGTTACGAAAAACTGATTTGCTGAGAATAAAAGATCCCCCAAAAATCTTGCCTCAAGGATTCAAAAAAAAT
>CAVNYN010209192.1:0-17180 GCA_963692815.1 Nyctanthes arbor-tristis
ACCATATGGACTTTAGGATGTTTGGGTGTCAATTTTCTAGGCATATATTAAATAATTATAATAATTAGATAATAACAATCAATCTTAGGACTTTTTGAATCTTTTATATGCTTAGTGGGGGTTATTGATTAGAAATTTTAGTTTATCTGCAGCTTATGGTTGATAGTTTAGTATGCCTGCAAGTATTAGGCTGATTTATTGCAGTTTCTTCTGTGTAACTTATTAGATTGTGTCTAAGTTTTCCTTCATGTGGTTCAGCGACCTATGCACTGTCCCAAGTAATTTGGAGTTTGTATTTTGGTCAGCATCTCTTTAGTTGCCACTTGCCATTCTGTGCGATCTGTTGCTACATAAATGTCTTAACTCAATCAAATCTTTAGCGATCTTACATTAATTTTAATCTCTCATTTCTATTATGTTCTACCATCAAATTTTTGGCAATTGCACATTAATTTAATCTGAACCTGGTTCTTATAAATTGTTCTATTGATATTGCATGGTTCATGTGATGTGTTTTACACAAGATACATGCCACCACTGCTTTAATCTATTATCATTTGATCTCAGGTTTAGTTGTTGGTATACATTCTTAAATCATCATTCCATTTATTCTTAACCAAGTTTCCAACAAAATATTCTCATGTTCACTTCATTTATCTTGGGGCCGTAATGATCCATATTGAACCTTACCTGATTAAATAATTTGTATAGAGATACTACCTTTTAGGCCATGTTCGGTATAGATTGAGAAGTGCATTTTTGGGAAGTGATCCATATCTTTATTTTTTGCAGGTTCTCAAGATGGAGAAGATAATTGCTCGACTAATGGCTAATGCCTGGTTGGCTACGGAGGACGATGAGGTGGCCGGATCTAACACCGAGTCTAATGATGAGGGTGAGGACCATTTTGTTAGCCAGCCATTTTGTTGATATTTTGTTTGGTTTAGTTGGTTTAACAAACTTACTAGTGTACACTTTGTTCCAAACTCGAAGAACAATGAACTTATTTTGGGGTTGGATTGTTTGGTGTATCATGACAAAGAATCTTTTGCTTTAATGAAAAATTTGGCTTGCAATATTTTCATACCAATTTTATCATCATTTACTTGCAGTAGGTTGTGGTTAACATGTTTTATTCATCATGATGCCCATTGTTTTTTTTTTTTTAATTGATATATAGGGGCGACAAACTCATCCCTATAGACAATTTTTTTAGAAAATAAAACTACCTTTTGACGCGACATGTCGTTCCCATAGTGAACTTATAGAGACGACCAGTCGTTACCATAAGATCCAAAGATATAGAAGTGACAAAGTCGCTTCAATGTATCAACAGCTACGGGGCTGTTCGGGTGACCCTTTTAGGGGCGACATGTCGCTGCAACAAGGAAACTGCAATGACTTCTAGCCCCATTGGGACGACAAAAGTCGCGTCAACATGCTCCATTTCTTGTAGCATGACCTTGTTTTCACATACAAGGCACTTTACTAATTGGACTAAATTAACTTTCAATAAATATTTTACATTTTTAATATATATTATATAGATTATTACAACTATAGTAACGAGCATGTTGCCTATAGTAACAACTTGTCGTTGGTAAATACAAGAACAAATGTGGGAAATCTTCCCGTCAATTGTATAGCGACGAATTTTACGTGTCGCCATTAAAGATAGCAATATACATTGGCCGCATTACTGGTCGCCTCTGTGTCATCGCTGTAGGGTGAAGACTACTGCGTAGACCAAAATTTACTGCTATAGCCAATGCTATAGCAACGACATTTGTTGTCGTCGCAAAATGTCGTTACTATAACTCATGTTTCTTGTAGTTGTAGTATATATATACACAAAGGTAGAGCCACTAGTAGCCCAGGAGTCCTCATCAGAGAAAACAAAGCCACTGCACTCCGTAAGGTGTTAGATGGCGTATCAATGCCTAATATTGCAATTGGAGATAGAAAAAGTGGTTTTGAATTCGTGAGGGTTGGCAAGGTTTGGATTGTTGTAATTTTCTTATAAAAAATGGACCCTTTTATTGTGTTGCTTATTTATTTTATATTTAATCGATGTGGGAAATATACATATATAGTCCAACCCAAGGAAAGTGTTAGGCCAGTGAGCCAAGACTAGTTGCTGATGCCGGTGATTTTCCATGATGGTCGTCTTGTCCAAAAACCTAATCCTTTGATGGCATTTATTATCAATTTATGGTTCCCCATTTGCGTTCCTTTATCAATTATGCGTGTTTGCTATTTTGTTAGTTGTGCCCTATATACATATCTTACCCTCTCATTCAACTACTCAATTGCGCAATAATCATAAAGGTAACCCTCCTAAAAGGGCAAAAACTTCTCATTCTAAGAAAGGGTTTTATTTGTTTGCTTCTCATCCTTAACGCTCTCTTCGTCTCTATGGCTCTCGGCTGCCCGGTTTCCACTATCACGTACTCGTTGTCAAAACTTATAGAGATGGTGTCTCCAATTAAGTTGACTAGATTCAGTCGGAACCTCAAGGAAAATGCCGAATTGATGAAAAAGCAATTACAAGAAGGTGATTTGATTATATTCCACAAAGGGACAACATGTCCGGAACCCTGTCTGCTTAGGTTTTCGGCATTATTTGCCGAGCTAACTGATTAGCTAGTGCATGTAGCTATATCCGTCTGTGCAAGCTTGTTTTATGGGACGATGGCTAGAGGATATAAATGGTTGGATCCTTTCTTTGCTGCGATGAATCCTAGGTTGGCATACGAGATAATGTTTTTGAACAAGTTGTCGCGTGATCAAACATGTACTGCCAGAAAATCGGGCCAAGACGTGGCGAACGATATGCAACAAATGATCGCTTCAACTTTATTGTACAAATGTACTAAGTTTACAAGGAGGGATAGGTATCCAGCGTTAGCTAGGGCAGATGGAGCTGTAGGAGAAAAAAATTAATGCTTTTGTAGACTTAAGAATATGATAAATTAAATTAATGTACTAAAAATTATTATTGTATATTTTAACTATGAGTACCAATTAGTTCACCGGTTTATAATTTTAACATTAAAATATCTAAAGCTCAAATTATTTAAATGTCTTAATTGACAGTTTTATTTTTCTTGTTAATGCACAACTGGTAAACTAATTGGTGAACTAATATGAAAGTTTATCATTAATTAACTATATAGTAAAGTTTGTATTATATATATGTTCTCAAAATGCCTTTTAGTAATTGACGAAATGATTATGGAGGAAAAAACTCTAATACTCTAGGAGTATAAATATACTTTGTACTCATGGTCAATAAGAATCCTACGTGTGTTCTTTGGCTCCTAAATTAAATAACAAATTTTGGGAAATTAAATGTACTTGTGAATTTTTGATTGGTTAGTACTTAGAAGTATCAAAATACTACATCTAGTAGGGAATGAGCTGACCTTCATATATGCCAGTTGTCCTACTCATACAAGAAGTTCACAATCTTCTGATAAAAATTTTCTTCGCCTCAATGCAAATCAGAAGTTAGTGATACCGGCGTAACAAGTTGTAACCAGAGCATCTCTAATGCAACAATATCGACAGTGTATATGTGACAAGAAACATTGACATTACATTCAATAAATTGTCCAATGTAGCAATGTCCATAATAATACTTGGAAAGTTATTATTAGGTATTTTGAAAAAAAAAAAAAGAGAGAGAGAGAGATTTATTGATTGGATAAATAAAACAATTAACATTATCTATGACAATGTTATTTCATAATATTCTTTATATGACAATTTCAAGCATCTAATGTACCAAATAAGCATTTTTTTGCTAATTATCATATTATTCTATGGTTACCACTATGTATAAATTAAAGATGCTCTTACAGACCCCTACTGCCAAAAAAATCAAGGATTATTATTGACACAAGCAACAAGAAGTGTCCAATGCATAATTTGAGACCAAGATTAATTAAAGACTTGAATATAAAAAGTTTTAAGGATGAAGGAATCCATGTGCCATTTTACCCTTTTTATAAGCTTATTTGTTTGACTACTAATGAAATTATTAAGTGTTTTCAAATGGGAAAAAAAGTGTTCATGGAGAACACGATAGGTGATAAAATTAATTACTGCATCCCTGCCATAAAAATAGCCATTTTCTAATTTTTACAAAGATCAATAAAAATTCAATATTTAATAGTATTTGAAAAGTAAATTTAAAATACTTTTCTTATTATTATACTCTTTTTAATTATTAACTAGATTCTCATTTATGCGTTGCATGAGAATATATCAAATCAAATTATATCTAACCCTTGTATGAAATGTTAAGTAATGTCTAGCTATATTGAACTGCAATGTTTGATTGTCTTGTTGTTAACTAATATTTATTATCTGCTTATTTGATATAGAATGTAAAGTGACCTTAATAGTGATAGTAAAAAAACCCGCTAAACTTGATACCACATATACCCAATCCTATTAAGATGGATAATACCCGACTAAACGGGTAATTAAGTAGGGGATGAGATAAAGAAAATCGACCCGACTTAACAATAGGTCGGGGAAAGTTATGATAATTTTTACTCGTACTCGGCCATTCAACTATTTCTTGACAAAAATAAAAATATTTACTAAAAGTTTTAATGGTTTGAAAAGTAAAAATATGATAAAATTTATTAAAAAAGCTTAATTAGTAATTTCAATTGCAATGAATGAGTAATATGAATTACCCGTACCAGTGCTCTAGCCCCGTAGCCGGTCCTCAATTTAAGTGGGGATGGGAAAAAATGTTTCGATGGTTAGGGTAATGGGTGTAGCATATCCGTTCCCAGCCCACCCTGTTATTATTCTTATACCTTAAGAAATTAAATATTTTATTTTTCTCTGTGACTGTACCATGACTGGAATTTTATAAACTATATATGAAATGTTAATTAAACCATGTTCATTATATACAAAAAAATTAGCCTAATAACGACTCACTTTAAAAGCATATAGAAAATAATTAGAAAGTAATGCATCATACAAAAAGGAAATAGTATAATACAAAGTACGAAATACTTCACTGATATGATATATATTAAAAAATTTGAATTAAAAAAATCAAAAAAACTTTGAATATAGATTAATCCAACAAAATATAAATAAGATACACCTCCAGTATAGAAATATTGAATTTGAGATCTCAACTGTCAATTAACAAAGATAATAAATCAAAAAGATTTGTAAAACCTCTGAGAAAGATTCTTGAAAAGACCTCTGAGAAATATTCTTGAAAATAAGAATAGATGAGGATCGTAATTCCTAATTAATTGAAGAAAAGTAGAAATAAATCAGAAAGATTTCCAAAATCTCTGAGAAAGATTCTTGAAAATAAGAATAAATGAAGATCATAATCCCTAAAATGACCTCACTTAAGACCATTTTGTTGGAAAAAATACAGTAAAAGGTAACGCATTGTTAATTCCTTATATGTATTATTCAACTATTTTCTTGATAAAAAATGCACACATATAATTAATTAATTAAATTAAGAGGAGTTATATTGACACTACGTTTTTAGTAAACACACTGTACACTGATTTTATTTAATGTCCTTCATCTTTTCAAGTTTTCAAATTAAGCCATTAATCTTTTTTTGTCATATTTTTATCCTTAAACTTTTATCGACTATCACATCTTGTATCTAATAGTATTTTCCTTCTTAAAAATTTAGGTGTAAGAACTACTTAAATCTTTTGAATACATAAAAAACACATAATCTATAAAAGTAAAATTACATATTTTTTATGATTTTAAGACATGCAAACGAAATTTTTTTGAATAGTAACCATCGTTAAAAAAACAAGATATAAAATTAATAAAATGTTTAGAAAAAATATGATAAATTTTGTTAGGACACAAAGTCTCTAAGTTATAAAGATTGAGGACACAAAGTCTATAAGTTATAAAGAGTGAGGACCTTTAAAGTAATAAAAATATGATGTAATATAACCATAAAAATTTGTTGTGTGAATATATTTTTCCTTAAACTAGGTAAGGGTATACAAGAAAGGCTATTAATATTATCAACCAAAAAAAAAAAAAGAAAGAAAGAAAAGAAAAGAAAAGTTATTAATATTTCAATTATTACATTTTTAAAAGTAAAATTATCTATATGTTGGGACGAATAGAATCGGGGTATATAGCACTATTTCTGTGAGACGTTAAGAAAGAAATTGTTTGAAAGATAAGGGACGTGATTGTGGCGCATGAATTTATTGTGTAAGCCACGTTTAAATTTATCCTATTTAAACGCAAATTCCTCCCCAACCGATTCACGTTTAAATTTAAATTTATAAGTGTTGATAAAATAATTGCGGAATGAAAATTCTTGGTCACCAAGTATAATCCATCCTAGATAAACGCATGAAATTTGACTTAAATATTTCATCTTCTACAAAACCCACAAAATTAAACCTTTTAAAAAAAAAAAAGAATTATTCTGAAAATCCACAATGGCCGCCACCAGTAAACTCCTCCGTCCACCAGAACTCTCCTACGTTCCGCCTTCCGCCGTTGAAAGTGGTCTTCTGGATCCTCTGCTTGACGAAACCACTGATTTTGATGATTCTGCAAAAGAAGTTGAAGAAAAACACGTCGATAATTATGAGAGGGAAAGTGAGTACGTTGATTACAGTTTCAGTGATGATGAGGATTATGGAGTTGGGCAACCTCTAGGGATGCGCTTTACTGAAAATCGTTCATCAACTTTTGGTTCATCTGGATATCCATGTTTGGATTTCTTCTTCCATGTAATGCCTGGTACGAATTTGATTAGACGTTTGGAGAAAGCTTGGGCCCATAATTCATTGACTGCGTTGAAGCTGATCTGCAACCTGAGGGGGGTGAGAGGCACCGGAAAATCTGACAAGGGTTCTATACGGCCGCGATTTGGTTGCACCAATATCATCCCACAACTCTTGCTGGTAATGTTGAAGCCTTTGCTGATTTTGGGTACATCAAAGATTTGCTTGAAATTCTTTATAGGATTCTCGAAGGGCAGTCGATAAGAATAAGAAGAGTGGTAGGAAGAGGAAATTGAGGGGAAGACCCATGAGGTATAGAGGGGGTTATGGAAGGAGAGGGAGAAAAGGGACAAAGCGTCCGAAATATATTAGACCAAATAGGCATGGGAAGGAAAACAAAGAGAGAATGGAGAGGATACAGATAAATTTGGAGGAAACAAAATTGGAGAAAGAAAAGGCAAGGGCTTTGAGGAAGGAGAAGGAGAAGGAGAAGGAGATGAACAAAGCTAAAAATGCTTTGGATAAATACAATCTTGATGAAAAGTACAGGTTCTTGCATGACACAATTTCAGATTTCTTTGTGGAACATTTGAAGAAGGATTTGGAGAATTTGAGTTCCGGGAACCTTTGTAAGATTGGTTTGGCATCAAAATGGTGTCCCTCTGTTAATTCTTTCTATGATAAGGCCACTTTGATCTGTGAAAGCATCGCAAGGAAACTTTTTCCGAAGGAGAATCATTCGGAATATGAGGGAATTGAGGAGATTCACTATGTTTACAGGGTTCGCGATAGGCTCAGAAAAAAATGTGCTAGTACCATTGCACAAGGCTTTAGAGTTGCCGGAGGTGTACATGAGCGCAAAAGAATGGAATGTTCTTCCTTACAATCGAGTGGCTTCTGTGGCCATGAAGAACTACAAGCAGTTGTTTTTTAAGCGTGACAAAGAGAGGTTTAGAAACTATCTCAATGAAGTGAAGAAAGGGGACGCCAAGATTGCTGCTGGAGCATTGCTCCCTCATGAGATAATTGCAGAGTTGCATAATTATCGGAGTGATGATGAAAGTAGTGATGTTTCCGAGCTTCAATGGAAAAGAATGGTTGACGACATGTTAAAGAAGGGGAAATTGACTAATTGCATTGCCATTTGTGACGTATCGGCCAGCATGTTGGGTACACCAATGGAGGTGTCAGTGGCACTTGGTATATTAGTCTCTGAGTTAAGTGAGGAGCCTTGGAAGGGTAAACTGATCACCTTCAGCGCTGCTCCCGAGGTTCAGAAAGTTGAGGGCAATACACTCAAGGAAAAAACAGAGTTTGTGAGAGATATGGATTGGGGTGCAAACACAGACTTCCAGAAAGCTTTTGATCGTATACTGGACGTTGCAGTAGAAGGGAAGCTGACGGAAGAACACATGATAAAGAGAGTCTTTATTTTTAGCGATATGGAGTTTGATGAAGCACCAGAGAATCCATGGGAGACAGATTATCAGGCAATACAGAGAAAATTCAAGGAGAATGGTTTCCAAAATGTACCTGAAATTGTGTTCTGGAACCTTAGAGACTGAAGTTCTACAGCTGTTACGGCCACCCAAAATGGTGTAGCGCTTTTGAGTGGATTTTCCAAGAATTTGCTCACCATTTTCTTGGAAGGGGGTGGAGTGGTGAATCCCGAATATGCCATGGAAATGGCCATCGCCCGTGAAGAGTATGAGAAACTTGCTGTTTTTGACTGATATTATGTGTTACTACCTGCGTAGTTTTTCATTTTCATAAGATGCCAACGTAGATCCTTTCAAAAAAAAAAAAAAAAAGATGCCAATGTAAACATTAGCATCAGCAATTTGTTATCATTTTGGCAACTATTTTAAAACTTTGCTGTTTTCTATCACATGCTTATGTGTTTTCATTCTGAAGCTCTGTTTTATCTAGGAACAGCTTTCAAACAGAGTTTCTCTTAAAAATTCTGCCACACTATTGATGAAAGCTACATCTCTGTCGGGTAAATTAAGCTCTTGAGGTCTTTTTATTGTTAAAGTGTCAGTTTCACGTTGAATAACATTAGTAATGACTAACGAACAAGAGTGATCTTATATAACGTTTTGTATCACTTTCAGTTTTTGTGCCCATGAATTAAGTTAGAAGGTGAAGCTTGTAAAATCTGACCATCGGTTGTAAATTAACGTGAAACGAGTATTCTTCAAGTCAATGACAAACAATTCATAGAATTGCAGAAAATTTCTCCGAGATGAAAAATCTACACATTCACGCATTGAACAGATGAAGCAACTATGTTGCATCATTAGTTTCACAAATGAAGAATATGTGGATTACATAATAGGATAGCCAATCATCTAAGAGAATAATTTGGATCTTTTCATCCAATAAAACCAATAATTTAGATTTTTTCACCCAACAAAACCAAATAGCATACAAGGAATGGGAAGCCAATTTGAAAGGGGAAAAAAGGTAAAAGAGGGGTTAAATTCAATTCCCACCACCCCTTTTACCCAATTCCCTCCTTACTTTTCATCTTTCAAAAGTCTACTCTGTGAAAATTTTGAAGGCAATGACTATTATTGGTCAAAAATTTTCAAAAAATAAAAAAGACATTCTCTAATACTATAATCACCAAATTTTCCTCAAATTTTCCCCTAAACATTCTTTGTGAATTGCTTTCTCCACCGATTTAATAATAAGGGTTAGTTTCACAAATCGTCCGCAATCTTTGAGTTAAATATCGGTTGGGTCTCTAACCTTTCATAAATTCGCATGAAATATCATTTTTAACGAATTCTGTCACTATTACCGTTAATTTTCTAACAAAATGACCCCTTAGCTTTTTAATATAAAAAAGTTTCAAAATATTAAAAATAATAAAAAATAATAAAAAACACCCCACCCCAACCCCCACCCCACCCACCCCTATCAAAGAGTGGTTGTCGGAAATGGCAGGCCACTTGAATACTTTCATTTTCGGTGGCCAAAAAAGGGGTGAATCCCCCCATGTGCTGCCTGCAATGCTACCATTTCCAGCAGCACAACCGCGTTTGGCTGTTGGAATGACAGCCTATGACAATCAAAGTGCTGCCAGAAATAACAATAGTCTGCTGCCAGAAGAAAGGAGTCTCCTTTCCATTTTCCCAGCAAATGGGGGTAATTCACCCCTCGTTTTGGCCGCGGGAACGGTAGGCAGCCAAGGCGCTGCCATTGCCATTTCGGCGGCCAAAAACAAATGCTACCATTTTTGGCAGCAAATGGAGGGAAGATACACCTCCCCTCTTTGGTAGCCGAAAAGGGTAGCATTTCGACAGTCATTCTTGGAAGGGGTGTAGGGTGGGGTATTTTCTTTTTTTTTATTATTTTTAATATTTTAAAACCTTTTTTAATTAAATAGGTCAGGGGTATAACGGCCATTTTGTTAGAAAGTTAACCATAATAGTGATAGAATCCATCAAAAAGGATATTCAAGCGAATTTACGGAAGGTTAGAGGCCACGGAGGTCGGAAACAAGGTTAGAGGCCCGACCGATACTTAACTCAAAGGTTGGGGATGATTTCTTAAATTAACCCTAATAATAATCATGTAATAAGGCGAGTGAGTTGGGTCTCTTATGGTGTCCAATGAATGCATGCCAGATAACTCATCGGACACCATAGAATGTGCTGATTTTCTACAGGGTAGTTATATCTATATACCATAGTTTTTACTATTTACACCACAATATAAATATACCACGTTTAGCAAAAATTTTTTTTTATTAATACACCACACTATTATTTATAGCCATAACCTTGATCCTTTCACAAATTAAAAAAAAAAAAGGAATAATTATATTTAGACCACAATTTTTGTTAATGGCATCGCATTTTAATTGAAACTAATGTCCTCTTTTTTGCCCATTTTGACAATGATATCCCACGTTATTTTGTGCCGCATTTTTCTTTAGCTTGAAATTAAATAATGCATCTTTTCTCTAATAAATATTTTTGTATCTAAATACCATATTATTAGCAGTGGAATTTTTTTTATTTTTCTTAGTTAATTTTACTCATTGAAAAATATGAGGGGTAAATGAGTCCTTTATCACTTTTTTAAAAATTCTTGACTGACAATTTGTGTGAATTAATATCAATCAATTTAGATTAAAAATAATGTAATAAAAGCCTGGACATAAATGAAAAAATAAATAAAAATTAAGGATCTTCTTGCGATTAAAATGTGGTGTGTTATGCAATTTGTTTTTATTAATGCACCACATTATATTTACAAACTATAACCTTGATCCTTTAACAAATTTAAAAAACTAAAATAAAAGAATCCCTCCATTCTCGGATTCGAACACCCCACACCCCCACCAAAAAAAAAAAAAAAAAAACCTCTCTTGTGACAGTTGACGTGGACGGATGACTGGGTTTTTTTTTAAAAAAAAGTCAAAATTTCAAAATTTCAAATTTAGTACTCACGACCCAGGCTCCCAAAAAAAAAAAAAACCTCTCTTGTGGTGTTTTACTGCCAATGGTGTTAAAAATTTACTTGAAATTTTAATAGTCTTGACAATGGTTGCAATGGATGGAATTAAAAGTAGTAGTTGAAATTAAGATTTGTGGTATTTTACTGCCAGTGGTGGTATTAACAGTAGCAACTGGAACCTAAAGCAGAAGCTAATTGAGTACAACACAGTGCAGCAATATAACATTAGGAATATGCAAGAGAAAAATCACATACTGCTTGAGGGGGCTTCACCTTGGACAAGCATGATTTGTGCCTAGCAAGACAGAATTTAAGGTCCACATGTTAGTTTATACTTCCACAATATTTGTTTGGCTCCAAAAATATTGGAATCCTAAGTTAAGAAGAACAAGATTCAAGTAATAAAATGAAATGCATCCTACCATCATTGTGCTTTGAAATTCTTTTGCTTATTTATTTGCTAATCTTCAATTGAATATATAATTTGACTTTGATTAACAAGGTGCTTTGTTCATAAGTGCAGGTACTGACAAAGATGTACGTCCACAACAACGTCACACGGGGAATGAATTATGCAGTTTCTCACAACTGTAGATTTCTTGGCCATTGGATGTGGGAGCATGTGTGTGCGAAAAAGGGCATGTGCAGTTGTTGGAAGTGTTGAAGAGACCAACACATGGCAACAAAACTTTTAGGAATTTGTAGAAATTGGAACAATGATCCTGTGTAATGTTTGTTGTAATTGCTATGTTGGTAGGATGTCTTGTTTAAACGGATGCTTTAGAGTAGATTAGCCATGTGATTTTCTTGTACGGCTCTGAATAATATATGTGAAGCTGAAACCTTATGTTCCAATTGTATGAAATTATCTTTTATATTGATGGAGTGTGATTTGGTACAAAGTCAAAGAACTGCCTTTTATGTTGACAAAGAATTATTCAACTTGCGCTCCCCTATTTATTTACAGGAATTATTCTGTTTAAAAGCATCTAGAGATCATGATCTTGCTTCATTAAATAGAATTGTTTAATATATCTATTCACTGGTAACATACATAGATTCTAGAGTCTTTCCCATAAACATATAGAAGTCACAATATCTAAAACGCATCATAAACCAACAATCTAAGATAGTTTTTGTAACCCGGTGCAATGAGAGAATCACCAACAAGACAGTCAATCCACAAGATTGATAAAATAACTTAGTCAAACCGCCAAAGTGAAATAGAACCCCACGTTCAACAACAGCTAAAAAATAGAACAAATGTTCAAAGTGATACAGTCCATGAAGTCGAAGAAAGTAACACAGTATAGGGTGAAGCAACAATTTAAAAACAAAAGCCATATATTACATTACTCTGCTAATCCACTCCCCGAGCCATGTTGCCCAAAGCTACTAGTATTGCCCACTACCCAAGAGCTATACATCAAAGTTCCCTATTATCGCTTTCCTGAAAACTCTCACTAACTGGGAAACCTTCATGATACGTGTAACTTCTATAAAATTCATATATTGCATCAAGTCTGGGAACTTCATTCCAACTTTAGGGCAATCTGAACACCATTCCTTTCCATTATAGGCTTAGCCAAAACATCAGTATGCTCCATCACCGCGTCACCATCAACTAATTCATCCTGGGTTATCACAAGAGTTGCCAACACCTCACTACTTTCCAACAATATCTCGTAGCCAGCTCCTCCAATTCCTATGAGTAGATGATTGTTACAAAAATTAGTTAGTGTTTGTACATGAATACGAAAACACTTTTATTGTAAAGAATGGTAACATTTATATCACTTTAATAAAATTACTACAATTATCTCTGCTCAACAAATTAAAATTATCTCTACTCAAATTACTATATTTATATCACTTTAATAAAATTACTACAAGTATCGAGTCGACTCAACAATTAAAAAAAAATTACTATATAACTTTCTAGAATAATTCATTTCATGACACCAAAAGTACATCAAATTTGTCAAAACTATGTGCGATGAAGGTAATGTTGAAATAAGCATTGAAATGAAGACTCTAAAGTTTATTCAATCATACATGCATACATAATAGTTCCTTGTAGGATTTATACATATCATCATCTTCTACCCAAAGTCATTAGGATGTCTTAATCATACATTTGGAATCTTTGATACAAATCCAATATTGAAATCCTACATAGGATATATGTGGACACAAGAAAATGTAATGTATTAATTTTATATACAAAAAGATATGATGAGAATTGATGAATATAATTATAAAAGATATTATATAGAAAAAAAAGAAAAGAAAAAGAAAAATTAACACCACAAGTATCCCCTAAGGAGGAACCCAAAAATCAAAAGGGGTAGTTGAACAAAACTCCAAATAAATGCTAGCTAGCCCTTCTTAATCTGTCACCTCTTATGCAAACCACCAAAACTAAAATCATGCACCCGCTAATTTCACCAAACTCACAACCATAACTCAAACCACTTTATCAATCGAAGTTAATGTGTGTGTAGATATATATATATATATACACACACACACACATATAGCCAAAATGAAATTTACACAACTAAGCCAAAATTTACACAACTAATGCTGAATATTTAATAAACAGAGAAGCAAATGATGTAGTATATTTAATATCCAAGGCCTAGTTCATTTTGCCATTTTTTTGGCCTCCAACCGATAGTGTTAATTGGTACCTATAGTTTCTTTTATATTAGATATTATAATTACTTTGTTTAGAGATATTCAGACAGCCAAGAAACTGAGGCCCAATTCGATAAATCTTTTTCTGCAGATTCTGCTAAAAACATTAATGAATTGTGTAGCAAAAAATAAAGAAAAGTCTTTGGTCCCGTGAATTGTGTGGTTAAAATTAAATCTCAACTTTGATTACAACAACTTTTTATCAATGTATCATACGTTTCATGAAACAACTGCTAAAACATTTAACTATTAAATCATTTCCCTTGCCAGAAGGACATATGGACTAAAGATGAAGATAAAATGATGTAGTATATTTAATATCCAATACAAACTTATTATCCTTTCATGACATGCCAAAATTCCATTGATGTAGTAGAAAAATTCAACCAAATGATGCCCAAATCATGAAAACAAAATATTTATGTCAATACAACTACAAAGATCCAAAGCCAAGTTCACTTCTTCGATTTTTTCGGCCTCCACCAGATTTTTTACCCAATTAAATGGAGTATTTCCAATACAATTTTATTATCCTTTCATGCCATAACAATGTTTCAATAATGCCATACAAAAATTCAACCAATTTTTGGCCAAATCACCAACACAAAATAACAAAAAGACAACAAAAAGGGGCTCAAATTCAACAGCATAAAGAATGGGGCAGCAGGATCGTCCAGAAAAAACAAAAACAAAAAGGCTTAAAAAAAACTTACCTTAAACTTGGCAGCTGGAATTGATACCTTAGGAGAAAAAAAATTGAGCATCAAACTGGGCAACCGGAAGTAATAAAAAATAAAAAAACCCATGAAATGCCAAAACCTTAAACTGACCGGATTCTTATATCACAGCTGGAGGCCCGCTCGGAGCTTCTAACACCACTGTTCGGCGGCTGGGTAGTCGGTCAGAGGGGCTGAGTGTGTAACAGAGGGCGACCGAGAGAGAAATGGCAAAATGTGGTAGCTGGGTCGTCTCCTCCGTCGTTCACTGGTCGTCTCCTCCGTCGGCCGGAAAGTTGTATGGTGGGGGGATTGGTTGGGGAGAGAGGGGGGACGGGTTGAGGAGGGAAAATGTAGTTCGTGCAAGTGGCCAGAATTAGGGATTCAAAATCCAAACTTTGGGATTTTTTTTATTAGTTACCCAGTCAGCCACGCCACGTCAACACCACTTTACCCTATCACGGTGTAACCCCGCACAACTCTCACGGGTGAACAAAACTGCTCTTTCTCCGCTGACCAAAATTTTCCACAGAAAAAGAGAATTGGTGACATAATTTTTACCTCATTCATTCTTCAATTCATTATTCATATAGATTTATACAAAGATTTATCCATCTTACATGATTATACTTCTTGTTCTAAGCTAATTTCAAGAAATGAATATGGCTATCGATGATGAACTCGAGTTTCATTTCAATAGAACTAGATTCTCACATGTGTGTGCACAGGAAGAATACATATCAAGTTATTTAAAAAAATAAATAATATGAAATTTTATAGTTTTTTTATATGATGAAATTTTATAAGGTTACGTTATTCAATAAAAAATAATTAACTTTTAACATGAATATTGTTATTTATTTAGACTGGAGACTGGTTGGCATTCTCTCATTGGAAGATGGGTGGATGAATGTCTCCATGTATTTATGGTTATCCACTCATCTTCCAATGAGAGAATGCCAACTAGATTGGAGACCGATTTTCAGTCGAGATAAATAACATTACTCTTTTAATATCAACTAAACAATAATATAATTTTTTTCTTATATCATTAGTGATTATAGGTTACAACAAATTTTAACCCGATTGTTATCGTTAACGCAAATAAATATCATTTTATTTTTTATGCTAATTTAGATAAATGACATTAAATATCATTTTATCATTGTATTAGTTGAACGGTATCGTATCCTAGATCGGAAGAGCGTCGTCTTATTTGAAACCAATAAATTCAGACAGCATGAAGATTATATAAATTAACAATACATAAAACCTCTGAAAATATTTCTTATTTGAAACCAATAAATTCAGACAGTATGAAGATTATATAAATTAACAATACATAAAAGTAATCGTATATATTTTTAAGATAAAATAGTAGTAATTATTAATATTCATTCATACTAGGGAAAAATAAGAAAAATTACAATTATAATTTTCAATTGACTTAAACCAATGATATATATGTTTAATTTCTATTAATTATAAACTGCAAATTTCAACCATATAGACACTTATATATATCGGTTAGATAATTTGATAATCAAATTTATTTATAATTTAAACAATTAAATGATGATAACTATCTATTAGTTATTAAATTTAATAATGAATCTTATTTCATAATGGTGAACAGATTTAGCAAAGAGAATACAAAATTTTTTAAAAAATTGAAAAATTCAAAATACCACACAGGTTACCGCAATACGAAACAAAAAATCTAAAAAAAGCCTACCAACAAATTTTTTGGTGGGAAAACTGCAGCACAAAGGTACCATAGCTCTTTTCATTTAATTAAAATATATTTCTATTTTTTTTCTTGCATCAAATTGTGTGTGTTAAATTATATATATTAGGGTTTTGAGGAGAGAGAAATTTGGGAAGTGGCAGATGTGATTTGAACTCGAGACCTCCTACCCGGAACACAATATCTACAAGAAGTAATCGAAATAGGGGCGACGATTGTCGCCCCTATAGGCCCCATTGTCGTCTCAGCAGACATATGAGAGCGACAATCGCCCCAAATCTGTCGCCCCAACAGGCCCGCTGCTCTTGGTTTCTTGGAGCGACCTTGTCGCTCTAGTAGACCTTTACCTATTGCAACGACTATGTCGCCCCTTTAAGTAGTATATGTCGCCCTTATAGATGAATTTAGAAATAAAAAAAATAAAAAATCATAAATACACCTGTCATAATTCCCAATTGCTTGGTTATCATCATTCTTCTCTTACAAATTACAGTATCAAATTCATTACAACTCATAATTCACAAAGTCAATCTTAAAAATGATACTAAAATCACAAAATCTAACTCCAACAATTTAAAACTAAACTAAATTAAGCAAAATCATACTAATCAAAATAAGTCACAAAAGGAACTGAAACAAATGGAAGATGCAATCACCGGCAGCAAATATGATTTAGATTCCAAGAGCTTAATATTGATAAAAAGAATAAAAATAAAATTAAAGACAGCTGCAGTCACCTTATTAGGATTGCCATGACCATCTTAGGATTGCCTGCAACAA
>CAVNYN010209193.1:10039-21758 GCA_963692815.1 Nyctanthes arbor-tristis
CTAGGATATCTCTATGTGTTTATTATCGCATTTGAACACATTTGCATGATTAGATTTCATAAACATATTAGCTTATGTGAAAGGGAACCTCCAACTTAGATGTTGCATTTCATTCTTAGAATGAGTACAATAATAGAGGACTCATAATTGGATTTAAAAGATTATGAAAGATTGAATTACACTATGTAATAGGCTCTATATGAATCCCTATTTTCTTTTGGATATGGATTAACAAAGTAGAGACCACAAGCATTATTAGTTGGATATATAGGCATATGTTGCACTATTTTTTCCTGATAGGGACAGAGCTCGTGAGCAACCGCCTCTAAATTTTTTCTTTTCCTGTCTAATCATTATAATAGGGTCATCTGCAGTACAGGCTCCTAATCTTTGTATTCATTTACACTTTCATCTCTAATATTTAAATTTAGACCATGAGACCCCAATCCTTGAAAAATTATCACGGTTCATCCAAATGCTTACTTTTTCATTGAAACCTATGATTTCGTTTGACAACCAATTAAACTAAACTCTGTTATAATTAAAATTAACTTTTAAATTTACGTCACATAAGAATACATAGAAGTGATATGTGTGTATAGTGACAAATAAGTCATATGAAACTTAATTTCAGATATTTTCTTTATGTACACGTCTTATTTTTTATGTACATATCTGACTTTTCTATACCAATACATGACATGAATTTCAAATTTAATATTAGTTATAATAACATATATTTAACTGGTTGTTAAATAGAGTTTAAGGATTTAATGAAAAAATATATGTATCAAAACGAGTCCCACAAACTTTCAAAAGGTTGCAGCCTCCTGTTCTAGATTTAAAAGTTAGGGATGAAACTATAAATGAGTGTAAAGGTTGGGTCCTTTGCTATTATGAATAGTATCATGTTATCATTGAAAAGTTAAAAAGAGAGAGTAGGTTGAATAATGATCAACTTGTATATTGTCCAAATTAATTGCATTAGCCGCCTGGTGACTCTTCAACGGAAAATTTTCCACGCGGGTAGGATACACATAAAGTAGCATGAATTCCAATTCTCAATCTGGGCAGTGGAGACCAAGTCCACAAAAATTCGAAAGATTTTTCATTTATCTTTTTCTATTTATTATTAATTTTCTTCAATAATTGGGATTCTTAACTGCAAAATTCTACAGTTCTGTCAATGTTTATCAATAAGCATTAGATAGCACGAAAATCTTTGCAAGGCTAACTTTTTTGTTCCGGACATGTTTTTTAATGTTGAAACTTTTCAAGAAATATTATACTACTTCCGTCTCACAAAAGCAGGACGGTGGGTATTTTTACACGGATTAAGAATTAGTAAGTAATGTAATTGGAACATTTAATTTTATCTTATTTTTCTACGTATACTCTTATGTCTCATTAGTTGTTTAAAATACTTTCAATACATTGTCAATTGAATAACAAAAATTAGATGAAACATTAAATACATACTCAATAAGTTAAGTGAAGTATATTTGTTAGATAGAAAAAAATAAAATAATGAGCTATCTTGTTGTGACGGAGGGAGTAAAAATTTTGAAAAATCAAAAAGCAGTTCTCCTTTTTTTTTAATTATTATTATTTTTTTTTTTTGGAATAATTATTAATTGTACATTTTAAAAGAATTTGTAAGCTTTATGGAATCTTTTAGGAAACCCAACGAAAATTTAACATACTTACAATTTGAGAATAAATTAATTATTATGGGTTTACCTTTTCAAAGTTTGTAAATATGAGTGTGTGTGTGTGTGTATCTGATTATAAATCATACAAAAAAAAATTTGAACATAGCCGGTTTCCATGCATATATATATCTTTGTTGTGTAATGCTCTGGCTGAATATACCAACATTCCAAGCAAGCAGCTATGGCTTCTTTTCAATTGTCCATCCCCGCCACTCTCGGCGGTAAGCTAAGCCATTTTACCCACCGTCGAAAGCTAAACAATCGCTTTCAGATATCCTGTCATGACCAAAATCATACAAACAGCAAAACAACTGAAGAAAACTCCCATAAAAAATTTGAAAGAAGAAATTTGCTTCTTGGGATCGGAGGACTTTATGGTGCATCCAATCTCCTTTCTTCTCCACCAGCGTTTTCAACTCCTATTGCCGCTCCCGACCTCGCCAAATGCAGCCAAGGCATGAACTTGAACACCGGCCAACCGCTGGACCTCAACTGTTGCCCCCCCATTAGCAGCAGAAATCATTGACTACAAGCTTCCACCGGTCGATAAAATGAGATTCCGGCCGGCGGCTCATTTGGCTACCAAAGAGTACATAGCTAAATACGAGAAAGCCACCGAGCTTATGAAGGCACTTCCCGCTGACGATCCCCGGAGCTTCATGCAACAAGCTAATGTGCATTGTGCTTATTGTAATCTGACTTATGAGCAAGTTGGGGCGTCGGATTTGAAGCTTCAAATTCATAATTGCTGGCACTTCTATCCGTGGCACAGATGGTATCTGTATTTTTATGAAAGAATCTTGGGAAAATTGATCGATGATCCCACCTTTGGATTACCTTTCTGGAACTGGGATCATCCTGATGGCATGGTAATGCCAGCCATGTATGCAGATTCTAGTTCATCACTATACGATTCGAGGCGTAACACGAGTCATCTACCGCCGGCCACAGCCGATCTTGGATACTCGCGTAGTAAGGATGCAAACAATACATCATCGAAAACAATTCGGAAGAACCTTACTCTAATGTACAGGGAAATGGTACGCGATGGCCGAAACCTCGAGGACTTTTATGGGGCGAAATATGTAACAGGGTCGGACCCGAACCCTGGGCCCGGGACAATCGAGCGAGGGTCCCACACGGCGCTTCATGCTTGGGTTGGGGAAGACACTCCCACGGGAGAGGACATGGGCAACTTTTACTCGGTGGGGCGGGATCCGGTGTTTTTCGCCCATCACACGAATATTGATCGACTATGGTCGATATGGCGCAATTTTAGAGGCTCAAAGCCAAAGGATTTTAATGATTCGGATTGGCTGGATGCTACTTTTCTGCTATATGACGAAAATGCACAACTTGTCCGGGTGAAAGTTGCCGACACTCTTGACGACGTAAAAATGGGATATGAGTACCAAAAGGTGGATCTCCCCTGGCAAAAGAACCGGCCAAAGGCTCGTGTGAAGAAGTCTAAAGTGGCCTCCAAATCCGGTGCTCCATTGGCCGACGGTATATTCCCAGTCAAACTAGATAAAGTTGTCAAGATATTGGTTCGCCGGCCAAAAAAATCGAGTAGCAAAAAGGAAAACGAAGAGGAATTGCTAGTGATCGAAGGGATAGAGGTGGATACTGCAAAATTTGTGAAGTTTGATGTGTTTGTGAATGATGAGGATGATAAGCCGAATGAATTGGAAAAGGCAGAGTACGTGGGGTGCTTCGCGCAAGTGCCCCATAAGAACTCGACCAGGGTTAAGACCAAGATTAGGTTAGGATTGAGTGAAGTGTTCGAGGATTTGGAAGTAAAAGATGATGAAGCCATATTGGTTAGCTTGGTACCAAAAGCTGGGGGAGAAGATATTACCATTGGTGGTATCAAGATTATTGACGACGCTTGAATGTGTGTTATTTCTTATAGTCAATGTTCAGAAAGATGTCTTGTTTTTACACATTCATTACGAGATGCTCTCTGATCGGATGTTAAAAAGGATGTCTATTTTTATTTTACTTTTTGCACATTCATAAATAAATCCATGTTCTACAACTGAACATGCTCTATAATATTTCTGTCTTTAGATTGAGATGTGATGTATACAAGACAACTAATTTTATTTTATATGTTGTGAAAGCACTATTACATGTCTACATCATAGCAGGACAAATATATATAAATATTTATCCTACTAAAATACAGAGTCAAAAAAATTAACAAGACAAACCCACATATAGTGGGAATATATATTATAATAAAACGTAGAAAATACCCCATAATTGATAGTGAATATAAAATTTGCATACGCGTCTAGATTCTATCTCCCATTGAACAGTACAAACTAAGCAAAGAAGGCAGGAAATCAATCCTACATCTCTCTCTCTAATTGCAGTCACTCTTAAAAAAGAACGAAATACATCAAGAAGTTGTGACTATTTTTACTAATTAAGAAGCGTTAGTAATAATATATATATATATATATAATGAAACTAATCTGTGGTACTTTTGTACCGCATTTGTTCCACCAAAACTGTTTGAGAGAAGATCATTTTAGACTTTTACTTAAATGTTTGGTAAAATTCGTGGTAAATTATATACTAGATATATATCTTATCTTCTTAAGTTCTTTAATGGATTTATCTATATTCAAAACTTTTTGATTTCTTAATTCAAAATTTTTTAATATATACATATGAAGTATTTCCTAATTAGATTAGACAATTTTTTTTAGTTGATGTGTTAATTTTTAATTATTTTTCTATGCTTTTAAATCGAGTCGCTATCGGGTTATTTATTTTGTATATAATATATGGATAATGTTAGGGACAGAGCGGCCAAATACACAGATTGAAACAACAAAAAATTAGGGTAAAACAGAAAATAAAGATCAACAAGAATACAAAGGAATTATTTCGGCCCCAAAAAACCCAGAAAGGTTCGCGTCCCCAAAATCAATTGGGTTCCCTGCTCCTCACCGTTGAGACTCAACCAGAGGGTTGATTCAGTCTCCCTTTCACTAGAACCACCAAAACAATGCCAGAATTACAAGTAGTCACCAAGACAAACCCAAATCAGCAATCACACAAAGAGTCCTCACTACAAACTCTCTTACCCTCAAAACCAAACTCCATCTAGAAGAAGGAAAAGCCTAAAATCTAAGATTACAACGCACTAAGAGGCATATCACAAAACAAAGAGAGAAAGAGATAGTTTTTTCAGAGAACCCCAACAGCGTATGAAAAACAAGTTAACCCTAATCTGAGAAACAAATAGCCTTATATACACTTGATGGACGGATAGGATAGATCTTGATAATGAACGGCTCAGATCAAGTCTTATAACCCGGTTAGGATCTGCAAGAAACTCCACAGGCCGTAAGTTGGGCTTCAATGACTGGGTTGGACTCGGGGCACTAATTGGGTCACTTGACTTAACACAGCTCCGTCTGAGCCAATTGGGGTTCTAGTTATGGGAAAATTTCACAACTTAGAGGTTTTATTGCCTTTTATTACGTGTATACAAACACAAACAGTCAGATAGAAACAAGAATCACACAAAGTAATTTAAAAGAAATAAAAGAGAAAAATCTAAGGAACGACGCTCTTCCGATCTCAATGTTTAGTAACACTAAACATGACTTAAACTTATATAAGGGTAAAAACTTAGTATCCATATCAGCTGGATTAAATTGTGAGGGGATTTTGTCCAACTGAACAACTCTACTGGGCACCAAATCCCTAATAAAATGGAGTCTGACATCAATATATCTGGTCCTATTATGGAAGACAGAATACATAGTTAATTTTTCTTGTGGAAACTGGATTTCTCCAAGTAAACCTTTAAGCCAAAGAGCTTCTTTCATAGCCTCAGTTACAGCTATGTACTCAGAATCAGTAGTAGACAAAGCAACAATAAGCTAGAGCTGAGACTTTCAGCTAATACAGCCACTACATAGAGTAAACACATAAGAGGTAACAGACTTTCTGTTATCTCTATTACTGGTATAGTTTGCATCAACAAAACCTTTCAAAACCGCCCTTTCAGGGTACCTTTTGTATACTAGGCTAGCATCAATAGAATTTTTCAAATCTCTCAACAACCATTTAAGTGTTTCCTAGTGTCCAACACCAGGATTGGACATGTATTGACTAAGAGTACTAAAAGAATAAGCAATATCAGGTCTAGTACACAGTGTGAGATATATCACAGAGCCTACAGCGTTAGAGTAAGGCACATTTTTCATATATTCAACGTCTTCAACAGAAGTAAGACAATGATCGACTTTCACGTAAAACAAAACGTGCAGTCAAAGGAACTGTAACAGGTTTAGCATCCAATATAGAAAACCTTTTTAGACTTTTTGAATATAAGTGGTTTGACTTAAAACAAGCACAGACTTTTGCCTATCTCTATGAATATTCATTCTAAGGATTTTCTTAGCATACCCAAGATCTTTCATATCAAACTCAGAGTATAGAACCCTTTTTAATTAAATAACAGCATCAACAGAGAAGCTAATAATCAACATGTCTTCCACGTTTAAAAGCAAAAAAATTGGCATATTACTTGATACGAACCAAGGCTGGAGCACTCAAATAGATCCACTTCATGTGCCCGTTGGACCAATTATAAGAGCAAGAGCTAATAAAATCAAAGATGCCATGGTGGGTGACGAAGTTGAATTCGTCTTTATGAATAAAATTCCGTGAGATTGAGCCTTTGTCCAAAATCCCTCGACCCTGCAAAAGAAGGCTGATCGGAAGAGCACACGTCTCCGAAGCCCCTCCAGCGTAAGAGTAAGTAAGGGAGGCTTTTAGAATAAAAAAATGTATGACGTAAGCAAATTTAGTTTTAAAAAAATGTCTTGGGGAATGTGCAAGTGAACAGTGAATATTTATAGACATTATACGTGGGCCTTTTTGATGGACTCTACGTAAAAATAGATGGGCCAGGACTCTTTTTTAAGCTGAAATGCTATCAATGTAGTTGGGCCCCTAGAGGCCCAGTGCGAATCATGGCGCCTTCAAACATCGTTAGGCCCACTCCCAAGGTGTTTCAGCGACGCATTAACATTTCAAGAAAGAGGAAACACAGTGGTCAGAACGAAAAGACATGCATTAAATGTGACATGCACTCCCAAGAGTGGCCCTTTGGTTTTACCTTCTACTATAAAAGCAAAAGAAATGTCTCTTTTTCGTCACTTCGTCATTTAGGAAAGTTGCCTGAATATTGAGAATCCTCTGAGCATATTCCGTCCGACCCATTAGGTACGACCCCCTACCCTGTTTCTCTCTTTATTTGCTTTCTTGATTTTATACATGGGCAAAGAGTGGAGGTTTACGACCTTAGAGAGATTGAGGACTTAGACGTCCCTCTAGATGTACAACCAGTGGGTTTTTACTGTCAACCATTTTCACAATCAGCTGAGTCCATAATAGAGTTGAATAGGGTGAGAAGTAGGGAGACAAGTGAGGACGACCGAGAGGGAGGTAGCGATACCTAGGATGAGGGTAGCGACCCAAACCCTGGGGGAGATTCAGATCTCTTCCGATCTGTCCCAGCCATGGGAAATAAGTGGAAGGAGCATGATATAGTGAAAATAATGAGAACCTACGACCTTTATTTGTATGGAACCCACCAAGTCCCCAGGCCAAGTGACGTTCCCTTTGAATGCGAAGAGGGCGAGGTCACCGTATTCAAAGCCACCCTAGCTGGTGGATAGCTGGTGGTCCCTTGCATCCCTTCTTCCTTCATTTTCTTTGGCTAGTCGATATCTGTCCAGCCCAACTAGCCCCCAATGGGTGGAAGCTGTTAGTCTACTTCTTTATCCTTTGTAGATCCATAGCTATTGAACCCACTATCTACCTGCTTAGGACCCTTATCGAATTGAAGTATGTCCCCAAGTGCAACAGCCTAGTGTACTTGGCTTGGAGGAGGGTCATTACTCTGCCTTGGATCCCTTCTTCATCTAGATGGGTGGAAACCCAATTTTTCTATTACCGTCCCCAGGTTGGCAACCTGTTTGGGTCGACATGGAAGCGAGCCAAGGTGGCAAAGTACAATGATATAGGGATGATTGACAATGAGATGGCCGTCTGTGCAATAAGAGTAGTAGACGTAGGCCTGTTAGCTGAGGAAGCAAGCGACCTTATACATAACAACCTCCTCCTCATAGCTGGGGTATACAGTAAACAAGATACGTCAAATCATGACCTCTCATTCCCTTCACTGTCGCAAGAGATGTTCTAGACTTGTAGGTATAATAGAAGCCCACTTTCTTTGATACTGATGTTTTGTCATTTGTTCGACCTTTTCAGGAGCAATGGTTGCCGACAATGAGGCCCTAAAAGCTGTAATTCCTGCCAAGGCAAGGGAAGTAGAAGAAAATAGAGCTCGTCTCGGCATCAAGTGTCGAGATAACCCCAAAAGGAAGAAGACAAAGACCACCCATTCCACCTCGAGGGTCGCTCCTTCTCATGCTCTAGCTTCTAACTTTCCTATGCGTCCTCAAGTTCCTCGTGTTCCTCCGTCCCGCTCCCCACTACAAGCGTCTGAGGGGAGACAGGGCCGGCCTGGCCAATCTCGTGGCAAGTTGATGACCGCCCCTGCCCCTTCTCCCTCCTACTCCTCTGACCGAAAAGAAGTTGCCAACGTTCTCAAGCGAGCTCTGATCCCAAAAGTGATTGAGAAATACCGAGATGGGCTTGCCCTAGAGAATGGGATAGACCATTTTCTCTCTTATGCCTGCAAGGTATGTGCTCATCCTTGAATTCATACTCTGATTATATTTTTAACTGGCACTGACATTTGCCCTTTCCAGGCCATAAGCATCGGGTATGGGCTTACAGAACAAGGTCGCAAAAGAGCAAACTTGGGGGCCGAGATGCAGCAAACAGTGCAATATCACTCTGCCAAGGCCATGAAGGCTGAAAAAGAGAAGACCGCGATCGAGGCAGAGAAAGAAGGACTGGAGGAGGAGGTAGAATGGTTGAAGTCCTCACTGCAAACCAAGGAAAGTGAACTTCAGAAAATCCAAACTTTTCTTGAGCACTCATCAATTATTCAAAGAAAAAAGGTGTTTCCACCAAAGGTTGGAGTATTGAGTTCATGTTTATGCTACAACGACTCTATCACGTACAAGAAATTACAATCAAAGTTAATTTCCTAAATCAAAACCTATACAAGGCCCGTCCTGTTGTCATTTTTCATAAAATTATTATCACAAATCTAACAGTGAAGCATTTAACTCATGACCTACACGTCAAGTAGTAAGAAGTACCTTTTAAATTATTGTGCCAACTCTTTTATTAATTTTTTTGTTTACAATTTTCATTTATATATCTTTGTTCTCATTCAAAAAAATATTATCATCAACTAAATATACTTGAATTGGCAACCAAGTTAGTAATGACCCACCAGTTGAATTAGAAACCCATTAATCCTATACAGTCAATGGGTCAATGACTGAATCAATACTGAAAACTATGGTTGAGTTCATGTTTACGCTACATCGAACCTATCACGTACAAGGGGTCATAATCAAATATAATTTCCTAAATCTAACCTATTTGATTTGCTTCTTCGAATAAAAAATTATCCCCAAACACTAGCCTCTAAAATTTTCTATTATGCGAAATAGGTTTTGCGTTCTTGTCTAAGAATGTTAATACAAATTATTGATAACAATTTGAATAAAACTGTCACACTCCCAATTTTATCACCATATTATCTCGAAATATCAGTAGCAGAAGTGTTTAAATATATATATATATATCTACATATCTCCATTCAAAATCGAGGGTGAAACTCTACAAAAACAATTTAAACACTTTTATACGTAATATCATTTTAGGATGAATATCGTGGCCACCCACAACGAGACCTCGGCCATATGCCGAAATCTCGATCACATACATGTATCTTCTCCACCCTGGGGATGATCAAGCCACATAGCTTTAAATTCAATACCCACAATATTGTAAAAGATGGAGAGTGAGTACAAAATACTCAGTGAATAATAACATGTATTGGCCCACGCAAAACAACATAAGAAAGGTCACAAATTGACAAAGATACAAAGATACAAAGTTCAGACACATCACTAGTTTAACCTCTACCCGTAGGCTATACGATTTAACCTCTACCCGTAGGCTATACAAAGTTCAGACACATCACTAGTTTAATAGCAATACAAATACAAAGCAAAACGGGTAGATAGCGCCACTAGTGATGCCCAAAAGTAAGGAACAATTGTTTATCCAAAGTAATAGTGCACCGTCAATCATCAAAGGCCAAATACAATATAAAAAAGGAGCGGGTTCCAAACAAGAGAGAGAGAGAGAGAGCCAAGAGATAGATCCAATGAAAAGGCCAAAGATATGCGTTACTCATCTTTTGATTCCTCCAAGATGGCTCGAATAATTCAATTATACAAAAGTGCCTTTAAAGTCTTGCTATTCCCAATCAAGGCCATTTTTAAAGTTAGAACCTATCTATATATGGTTAAGAGCTTTTTCCAAGTATAAGAGTGATGTTTTGGTGGGTTTTCATAAGTGTTTCTCCACCATTCCCGAGGTTGGACGAGTTTGAGAGAGAGAGAGAGAGAGAGAGAGAGAGAAGGTCCACGTGGTTGGTTGGGGAAGATTGAGGACCCCTTTGCCTTTTATATAACAGGTAGAATTAAATTGTTTTTGAATCATATTTGAGTTCAGCCAATCATGCCATGACACTTGGTGCAATTGTGATCATGCAACTAAGGAGGTTACTTGGTTAAATGAGGTTCGCTCATTTTTTACTCGAGAAGTCCCTATACTCTCTGTCATCTTGTAATTTCATCATCGTACTTTGATTTTCTTCAATCAAGAATCACACTCTTTCTTTGATTGTCATTTAAACGAGATCTCAAGGTCTTCCAATGTAATTCGAGTAATTATGCCATCATCGTCGACCATCTGGGATGTTACAAAAACAATTCTACTACTACGAATATTGTATTTAAAGACATCTGAAACATTTATATTAGTTGAAATAAGTCACATATTTTAGTAGTAGTACTCAAAAGAAGTTGCGAACTTTAGGTATTGTATGTGTGCATCTTAATTTCATTATCACTCTACAGTTGTTGTTATATTTCAATTCAAATTTGTTGGTGGTTCATTCTGGTCATTGCACGAGTGTTACAAATCTAAATAGCTACTCTACTGACATAGGTGTTAAAAAATATAATGGAGAAGAAATTGATGTTAATATTCTAGACTTAGTGAAGTTATATATATACTTTTGAAGAACATTAAATTGTAAAACCTAGATATTTATATTATTACTTTGAATATTTGTCAAATTAGAATGATTTTTGTAAGTCGATAAAAAGAGAAAACATACGGATAACTAAAAATGGTTGAATATTATCTACAAGTTTCTCGAATATAAGTTAATTTTTTTTTTTTATTAAGTTTTACGGGGGAGCATTTGAAGATTTACCATGACAATTGTTCATATATGTTTATTAAAATAGGTGTATAGATTATTGACATTTTGCTACAGTGTTTATTTATAATGTAAGTTTTATAGAACTAATTACTAGACTTTCAATTTATATGGCATACGAGTTCTATTAAATATGATATTTCAATAGTTGGAGATTCAATTTTTTGATATGGTTTGTGCGCCAATTCTTGTGACATGAGGGTGAATGTTAAAAAATCTTCTAAAGAATTAATTGATTTGTTAAAAAAAAGTTTAGTTGGCAAGAGAAAATAAGATTCTCCATGGCCGTATGTTCTATAAACTATTTCCGAATTTTGTTATTTCAAACAGTAAATACAATAGTTATTTTTTTAGACATATATAAACCAATAAATATTTGGTTATTTTGCTATGGGTTGAATAGATATTTGTACATATTCCTTAATATTTAGATTGCAAAAGATTACATGTCCTATAACCTTTCCATTAGGTGGCATTTCTTAATGGTCTTGAATTTCATTTATCCAACTGTAAATTGTAGGACATAGATGCATTA
>CAVNYN010209231.1:8650-34273 GCA_963692815.1 Nyctanthes arbor-tristis
AGGGAAAAAGGGAAATTAGAGACTAATTTCCTTGATTATGATAGTCGAGTAATGACTCACTTTGTGATTTTCACCTTAATTTGCCCCTGACTTGTTATTCGTCTCAATCCAATCTAATTCATCAATTGTGGAAATAAATTAAGGGTATAATAGTTGTATTGATAGGGGCTCACTACTATAGAATTGGACAGTTGTTGGGAAAAACGAACAGCAAAACACACGTGGCGGCAATTTTGAAAATAATGGCACTACTATGGGCATTAGTTGTTCATCCACAATCGACGTCCATAGGTTGATTCAACAATGGGCATCGATTTCAAAAATGATGCCCATTATAGAGCAATACACGTCGGTTTTTCTAGGAACTAATGCCTCTTCTTTTTACATAATTTAAATTTTGAATTTTTTAAGAAATAAGCGTCGTTTCCTCCCTATTTCTTAAAAAAATCAAAATTTTAAGAAATGGTTCTCAAAAAAAAAAAATCAAAATTTTTAAGAATGGACGCCTATTCCTTAGAAACCGACGCCCATTTCTTAAAAAAATTCAAAATTGTGAATCCATAAATGGCTTTTGATTCTCTGGAATAAATCTAGCCTCTCACCCTCTCTCTCTCTCTAAAGACTTTTTTGTCTGAATCCCCCACAATGGGGGGTTCCACCCCCCATTTTGGCTGCCGGAATGGCAGCAAAAATGCTGCCATTCCAGCAGCAGTTATGGGCGGTGGAACCCCCCATTGTGCTGCCCAAAATGGACAGTAAAATGCTGCCATTTCCGGCAGTTGCTGCCACTCTGGCAGCCCAAAATGGGGGTGGAACCCCCATTTTGCTATCCAAAATGAGGGGATCGACCCTCTATATATGCTGCCATAAACGGCAGTAGTTTTCTGCCGTTTCCGGCAGTTTTTTGGCTGCCGAAAATGGCTTCGGCGGCCCTTTTGGTTGGGTGGGCGGGTGTTTTGTTATTTTTTTATTGTTTTTAATATTTTTAAATGTTTTGTTTTTAAAATTAAAAGGTTAAAGGGCATAATCATTACTTTATATGAAAAGTTGAAGGAATAGTGATAATAGGGACCTATTGTGTATATTTATGAAAGGTTAGGGTCTCAAGCGAGTGAAAAAAAAGGTTAGGGACCTATCTGATTATAAACCCAAAGGTTAAGGACCTTTTGTGAAATTAACCCATTTAAAGTTAGAGAAATTTTAAAAATGAAATAAATGTCTCGTGTTAAAAATTGGTAGCTGTCAATAATAATTATACAAAGGTAGCCACTTTTCATAAAAATGTCAATTTTGCCCGTTGCTTTTTTCACCCAAAAAAAAAAAAGGACCAAAATATTTTGGAAAAAATTTAGATACTCTTGGAGTACCTAGACCAATGAAGAACCTACATGTGGGCTCTTGGGCTACATTTTTAGGACCCTTGAACTTATGTGTAAGTTGTTGATTAGTTTAGAGTACGTATTAGAGTACTCATGGAGTATCGAATATCTTCTCAAACATTTTTGCCAGTTGGCAAAATATTGAGTTGCATGTACTAAAGGATGATATTGGTCTAATGACATTCATGTGCATTTTTACACATTATAGGGTTCAATTACCTTCCCTCTACAACCCCATGTAATAGTAGAAAAAAATGTTTAAAATAATTCCATTAAAAGGGTTAATTTCGCAAATTGTTCCCAACCTTTAGGTTAAGAACCGGTTTCGTCCCCAACTTTTTTTAAGACACACCACAACCCCAACTTTTCAAAAATGCATACAAATCTTCCATTTTGCTAATATTCCGCCAAATTTTTTTTAAAAAGACGATTATACCCCCCATAAACATTTTAAACTTTTTTTTAAAAATGTTTAAAAATAATAAAAAAGTAAAAAAACTCACGCCACCCCACCCCACGTCTCCCTTTCCGCCGGCAGTACCAAAAAGGCCCCCCATTTTGCTGCCATTTCTGGCAGCAAAATGCTGCCGGAAATGGCTGCCATTTCCGGTAGGAATTGGGGGTGAATCCCCCCCCCATTTTGCTGCCAGAAATGGCAGCCAAATTGCATTTTGCTGCCAGAAATGGCAACCAAATTGGGGGGGTCCTTTTAGGCCGCCGGAATGAACCATTCCGGCCGCCGAAAGATGTGGGGTGGGTGGGTGAGTGGGGTTGGTTTTTTTAGTTTTTTATTTTTTTAAACATTTTTAAAAAAAGTTTAAAATGCTTATGGGGGTAAAATCATCTTTTTCAAAAAATTTGGAGGAATAGTAGCAATATGGACGATTTGTGTGTATTTTTGAAAGGTTGGGGGCTGTGGTGTGTCTTAAAAAAGGTTGGGGACGAAATCGATTCTTAACTTAAAGGTTGGGGACGATTTGCGAAATTAACCCCCATTAAAAATAGATATAATGATATGTTTAACTAAAACTAGAATAATACTTACAAAAAATCAAAAGTGGAATAATGTTTTTTGGAAAAAAAATTGGAATATTGTTCAAGCTAGCATTGAATTGCCAAATACAATAAATCCTACACTCGCTTTATAAAAAACAACGCAACGGTTTTACTTTTATTTGTTTACTCGTGAAAGGAACTTGGCTATTGCTCGTGTGGCAACAGATGCAATGATGGTGATACGTAAGCTAACAAAGGATGAAAGGAGGATCCCTTAGCTCCTTTCGCCCCTCTTATATCAGATGTTCAAGAGTTACATTCTAAAGATAGGAACCTAGCTTCTTTTAATTTGTGTTTAGTTCGACATGTGATTCATTCTGGTCTCATTGTATATGCCTCTCTTTAATTATCTTGTCTTGTGTAAGAGAGATGATTTCAATTGATGAATGAATGAAATTTCCGTTCTAAAAAAAAGATGAGGCCAATTGACCAAAAATCGGAATACATTTGAGGAGGGGGGGAAAAGTGAACCGAACACAGCACATGTAAAATTGAAATAAAAAAGACATTTTTTTGCAAAATTGTTGCCAACTAGACACACCCTCAAAATTTTCTTTTGAGGCCTCAGTGATCTTTTGCTTCTTTTCTTGATTATGTAAATGTTACCGGTCGGAAAGGTTGCTTATACAAGAGAGATTATTATTGGAACCCTACACGACACTCTATATGTCTTGCAATACTATATATGAGATAATTGTTTCAAGGATATGCATATATTCATTTTCTCTACCTCTTTTTTATTTTTTTATTTTTTTTAATTTTTGAAGAAAATAGACTTATGTACTCATAGAATCAGAAAGTAATACATCTGAAATAAACGAAGGATCTAATATACATCAGAAAGTAATACTCTAAAGGATCTGATAATGAATACGCCGTTCTAGCTAATAAATGGGCAGCGTAATTTGCAGACCTCTTAGCCCAAGAAAAACTGAATCCTTGTATCGCTTATGATATGGAACGACAATCCTCCATAATCATCCCGAGATAGGTATAATCCTGAGCAACATGCGTGAGAGCATTGAAAACAACCTGGACATCCATCTCAACTGTAAAAAGTACATTTTCTCTACTTACTCAAGCCAATGTGGAAAAACATTTTTGGATCAAAATTCCCTTACTAATATCTGATTATTCCAAAAGTATCTCTAATTTATTATTATTTTGATATTTTCAATAAAAAATATAATTGAATATCATGGATTTGTCCCTTCAAATTTAAAAATTGCCAAGACAAGTGGTATAGTAGCATTCAAGTGGGGTTTCTCACACCCTAAGTTTAAGGTTCAATTACCCTCCCTAACATTCCCCTTGTAATATTTAAAAAATTTTAAAAAAAATTAAAACTTATAAGGGTGTATTCATTTAGGACATTGAAAGACTTTTGAGGATTTATAAAATTCTTAGGTATTCAATTTAGACTTTTCAAGACTCTTTAAAAATCTTGATGTATTTAATTGAGACTTTTTAAAACTTTTAAAAAGTCTTTAAAAGTCACAAGATATTCAATTGAGACTTTTCAAGAGTCTCAATAAGTCTCGAGGTATTCAAACTGAACAAAATTTTGTGAGATTTCTTAATTTTTGGGACTTTTGGAGACTTTATATGTAAAATATGAAGAAAAATATCTTCAAAAGTCTCAACTACACCTATGAGATTTCTTAAGACTATTTTAGTTTTTTTTTCTTTAAAATAATCGATCTTCTATTTTTCTTTATCAACCTCCCACTATCTCTACCTAGGAATTTTTTTTCTATAACATAGCCCATCCCATTCCTCACTACATCTCAAGATAGGACGTGGATTCTTGTCCCTATTTTTTTTTTTAACTAGTTTACTTTTTATTCTTATTTACTTCTTATATATTATTTATTTTTTCCAAATTATTATATTTTTTTATTAAAGGGGAATGGAGGACGACTCACTCCTGCATCACTCTGACACTCCACAATACAGATTTTTTTGTACCATTCAGGTAGGATTCCATTGGGTCTCTGACAGTTTCTTTTTCTTTTCTTTTCCGTTTATATATTGCAAGCGCTCATGTATTTTATTTTTTTATCGATTAAAATTCTAAGGCAATTATGAATATCCCTCTATAATTCGTCAGCAATAACCAGCTAATTAAACCATGCATGTAAATTTGGAGCAATCTTCATTCCCAAATTATGGCCTTAAGTATCCAGCAAAGGAGGATTTTGTCAAAAGACTTACAAACAAATATAATAACCAAGGTCATGATAAGCAGTTGAAATAAACGCACATTTATAGCATTGCACACGACTTCAAGAATTTCAGATGCCACTACATCTTGGCACACAACTCCACCTTATTGACGCTGTGACTAGCGCAGTTAATGTGAAGATACAGCGTCGGCATCAAACTCAAACTTGTATTCTTAAGACAATGAGAATGGCTGCATTTCCATAAACTTGTATCAGATTATAATTTATGTTTGATATGGAATTATAAGAATAATAATATTTCCATAAACGCAGTCTGTGTTAAACACAAAAAAAAACTATGTACAATTACTTAATCACAAGAAAGAAGTAGACTAAGGAATAATTATAAAGGATATACTGACCTCTCCATTATGGGATGCAATAGATATTTTCCGTAGTTTCTCAGGAAAAATTTGCTGTTCGTGCACAGGTTCATACACCACACTGGAGAGCTTAGGCATCCCTTCTTCATCAACTATCAATTTTGAAAAGCAAGATCTAACAATTAATAAAGTTTGAAGCTCTGGAAAGCTGTGCATTCCAGAGCAATCCAGCAAGTCTGAACAGAAAACACAAGATGTCAAATTGAGGATCTGTAACTTGGGGAGCTCTTTTGATAACTCCATGGGATCCGCAAACCATAAACAGTCTTCCAGGGTAAGCTCAAGAAGACTAGGAGGGTATTCGCAAATAGTTTTTGACTTTTCACATCTGTCATGTACCTTGAACAGGTGCAGCTTAACAAGATGCTTATAGGAAGTCAGGTTTGGATTACTACAAGAGAGTATTGTTTCCAACTTCAAATCTTGGAGCTTCTCCAGTACTGGTAATGGAGCCGATAACACCTCAAGCAGTTTAATCGTGATATTTTTTATATTCAGCTTTCGCAAGTTGGTGAATTTTGCTAATGATTCAGGGTCAACACTTGCTCCATTTATCCCATCTAAGGTTTCTAGATTTGGTGGTAAAGGCATGTAATCCCAAGTGTGGTAACAATTCATGCCAGCAATATCCAATGTCAACAACTTTTCGAGATTTTTTATGCTCCGAGGCATGCTTACGAATAGTCCTTTCAGCTTAAGGTAGGCCAAGCCGCTCATGTTTCCAATTTGGTAAGGAAGAATGTGATCCTTAGAATTTCCAACCTCTATGATAAGAAATCGCAAGAATTGAAAGTTAGAGATAACTTTTTCAATATTTCCTAAGAACTCATTCCCGCTAGCATTAAAACAAAGCAAGGAGCGAAGTTTGTGAACTTTGTAATTTGAAGAGAGACCTGAAGCGAAACTGTCATTGTTTATGGTAAGTCTTCGCAGTGCGGAAGTAGAAGTAGAGTCTATGTTACCAAACGTATAGAAGAAGTTGCTCTCTTTGGCCTTCCAAACGCAAAGATTGTGTATAAGATCATGAATACGGCAACTTATAATGCTTCCGTCCCATCTCCTCTTAGATACTTGGACCAAATTCCTGTCAACCAAAAGAGCCAAATTACGCTGCACAATACCTTCATGCTTTCTAGCCTCATCAGCATTGATCAACTTCTCAGCAACCCATGCTTCTGTCAGATCAGAAACCGAAATTTCGTGGTCTTCTGGGAAGAGGCCAAGGTACAGAAAGAATGGTCTTAGCTCTATAGGCAAATGTTTATAACTCAAACTCAAGACCTTTAAACACTCATCTTCAGCTCCTTCGTTCATGTGTGTACGTATGTCATTCCATTCTCGTCTTGTTCTCTCTCTTTGTCGCAACATTCCAGCTACAACAACAATAGCCAACGGCAAACCTCCACATCTCTCCACTATTTTTCGACCAATATCTTCCAACTCTCGTGGAGGATATTCGATCAAGTTGGAAAAGAGTTCCCAGCTTATTTCTTCGTTTAAGAGTTCCAACTTAATCCACTTGCCAATGTATCTGCCCACATTAGTGTACCGAGAAGTGACAATAATTCTGCTTCCATTCATAGAATTGGTGGGGATGATGCCTACTAAGTCTTTCCATATATCAACACTCCAAATATCATCAAGGAAAATTAGGAACATCTTTTCTTCTAGGAACTTACACAGGTTTTTTTCCAACTCGTCCTTTGTCTGTTGTTCAGTAAGGCCAACTTGTTTTGCTATTTCAAGCAGAACTTCTCTTACTCTAGGCTCTTGGGACACATAGACCAGTGCACTGCAATCAAACTTATTTTTGATATCTCGATAAACTCTCTTGGCAATTGTGGTCTTGCCGGCACCTGCGTGACCCACAATTGATATCATTTTGCATTGTAAATTCTCGCTCAGCATTTCTTCTCTTAGGCTCTGCAAAATCTCGTCACGACCAACAGTCTGAAACTTATTGTCGTGTAAAAACTGTTTCCTTTGGTTCCATGACTCCACAAAAATATTACCTGCTAGATTTAATTTATAGGGCACATGAAATCACATTTCATTTAATCACTAATAGTTCAATGTTGTAATGATTGTTGTCTCACTTTGATAATTACCAACCGTCTTGTATCACCAAATAAGATCCAAAACTTCAAAATTCACATGGACAAAATAGAGTTATTACAAGAAAACTACTAAAACCAATAGAAAATAAGAACCCTAAAAAGTCTTACACCATATGCACCTATAATAAGCCCAAAAGGGAACTCTCATGTTGCGGATGTAGGGCAAATCATGAGTTGTTGAAGGGCTGTTTTATAATGACTAATTATAATGTGGCAGAGGTTAGATTGCATGACTGTGAATGAGTATTGTTAAATCAAAGAGTATGATAAGTAAGGTTGTAACTTTAAAAAAAAAAAAAAAAAAGGAAGAGAGAATCTTGGAAAAAGAGGACGTATATGATGTATTTAAGGAAGGATCTAAAGCGCGTTTCAATCGCTGGAGGATCTAAGGCCACATTTTAGAAATGCACTTGTTAGACAAAATTGCACATAAATAACCAGTTTTTTCCTTCACATAGATCACTTTAGGGAAATTTACAAAATACATCATATGTTTATAGTGTATTTACAATTTAAATACTGCATTTTATGATATTACGATTTACACCTAATATTTCATTTAATATTAACAAAACACAGATTGTGTTGAAAAAATAAAAAATAATTAAAAATTTATTTATTTCAACAAAAACACCCTTTTGTGACTAACAAATCACATCTCATATGTTATGTAACACTTTACATACCATTTCATTATTCTTCAAAATATATTAAATTAACAATATTCTTTTGTCAATTGTTTTTCTTTCCCATTTTTATTTTGCAATTTTTTTAAAATAATTAACTATTGATAATCGAATTATAATGAGCAAATTGAGAACAAGTAGTCGTCGTCATTTAACTTGATTTTTCTGTACATTAGTCAAATTATTTATTGAAGGTTAAGGATTCATATTTTCTCTCCTTTATAAACTGAAATTAAAAAAAAATTATATGTCTATAATAATTTCTAAATAGTATCTAAAGCATTACAAAATATAATATAGGATGTGTCATTTGTTTAGTCATAAATAAGGCTAATTTTCGTCTAAAAAGTAATTTTTCTATTTTTTAATAAATATTAAATGTATTTTGTTAGTACTTGATGAAATGCAGGGGTAATTGTTATTTCCAAAAATACGGTATACAAATTGTAAATACGCCATGAATATGAGGTGTATTTCATAAATTTCCCATCAATTTATGTTACTGATTGCTTCATATAAAAATATTAGCATCTTAAATTTTATGTTCACATAAATCACTTGCATGTTACCTCCATCTTCAGTCGCAATAAGGCTACAACTTTCTTTAACAGCTTCAAGTTCTTGTGCTCGTTTCTTGATTTTTTCGATTTCCAGTGCAAAAGTATTGGCTGTGGCACCATAACAACATAAGCAAGCAACACGCTTCAGGTACCCGAATGGAACATCCTTCCTCTTGTGGGATGCCATCTCTTGAAGATAAGTATCCAGAAGATCTTCGATATCAAAAGCAAGATCTCTGATATCAATTATCAGGTTGGCTACTTCGTTACTTATAGCTTCCTTAGCCTCAGCATCTTTTAGGTAAGATTTCAAGCGTCGCATCTGCCTTTCGATCCAATTGGTATCCTCTTGCAACCGGTATAAGCGTGACGTTGTTTTGACAATTTGATTGGTAGCTATATCGACAGCTTTGTTGATGACTATTGTAGCTGCGGCATCCGCCATCTGATCTCGATATTGTCTTCTCTCAAAGATGGTATTTGAAATCCCAAGCAATTGAAATTCCAAAATAAAAATAGCATTAGTACTCTACAATGAACTTCTCCCCTTCTTCAAGTGATTGTTTGGTCTTAGACACTAAGCATATATGTCATTGCACAAAAATAATTGTGGAGTGGGAATCTTTGAACTAAAGGCGGCAAAGAAAGGTACGATAACACTTAATGCTCTACATGTCTGTGAGAGAGGCCCGACACACAAAAATGCAAACCGCTTTAATTTATTCTCTTTTATCTTCGTCACTTTTTTATCATCTATTTTTTGTTTTTCTCTTCTTTTTCACTTTCTTCACTCTTTTACCTCAAGTCTCTCTTTTCACGCATTTAAAATAATTACTAACCATAAGGTATGTAATATTTTGTTATGTTATCGTGGTCTAATACTTGTTATATTAAACTGGATATAAAATTTAATTACGTGACCTTAGGAAATAAAATTATGTAATATTTTACTTGTTATATTTTATTTTACTTATAAACTATTTATTAGAAACCATTTTTTTCTGAATGAATATATTAGAACATTCTAAAATATATATTTATATATATCGAAACACAACCAAGCCTAAATATTTATATGCCACATAAATATAAATTTTACCTTATAATATATGTAATTATAAATTTGAAGCCACTCACAAGAAACACCCAAAAACTCATTAATTAGAATTAATTTATATATAATAAGGCTAAAAAGTAAAAACTGGAATAATTAAACAAAGTTGATCTAGACATTAAAAGTTTCTCACAAAGCAATCTTAGATATCTTTGGATTGTGCATTTTAATTTGATTGCCATTTTTTTTTATTAGCATATGATATTTAAGTTTTCCTCAGTTAACAAAAAAAAAAAAAAGAAAAGGTAATTGAGTATATATATTAAAAGAACCCAACGTTATGAATAACCAAAAAAGGGCTTCGATAAGAAAAGCCAAATCTATGAAATTTGATATTTTGTTCAATTACTTCTTGCCAAAAAAAAAAAAAAAACAATTTCAAATTATTTTATAGGTTATGAAATATTTATGGTAACCTCCAAACACGTGGTTACTCATTCAAATCCGTATGTGCAACTAATCCGGTTTTGAAATTAATTGTCTTATGATCTATAGATTGTATAAATTATCAGCTTGATAAGTATCAGGTAATATATTCTATTTCTAGTTTTAAATTTCATAATTATCAATTTGTTATCTATATTACTTAATAATAATATAGAAAAATGCAGATTACCACATGAGTTACGGTAATAGGAAATAAAATGTCTAAAAAGACTCATTAACAGATTTTTAAAGGGAAAACTGTAGTACAAAAATACCACAAACATATTTCCTTTAATATATACATATATTATGTCAACAGACATACACCCTTTAGTTTTCCTTGTTAAATTTAGAGAAAATTTTCAAAAATGAAAAAAAAAAAAATTAACGTCTCATGGTCGCTTTCAAAAATTATGCTAAAGTAGCCCGTCGTCATAAAAATGTTGAGTTTCCCCTTTGTTTTTCTGCACCAAAAAAAAAAAATGGCACACCCAAAACAACATATGCATTTTTACAGTTGGCGCATTCGGTTCACTGGAAGAAGATTTTAATGTGGTTTGCCAACAAAGAAAAAAAAAACGGTGGAATATATAATGTTCAAGCGTTGAATTGCCAAGAAAATATATCCTGCCCCACTTTATAAAAAATAAAGAAAATGTTTATTTGTTTGAATAAAATGAGATGACATCACCACAAATTAGAACACATCTTTCAAAACAAAAAGAAGAAAAACGTCAATCAAAGACCGCAGAAGTAAAAATTAGATGAAATTAAAGAGACATTTTTCTCAAAATTGTTGCCAATTAGACATCTTTTTAGGGCTCAGTAATCTTGTGGTTCTTTTCTTGATTGCGTAAATGTTACTGGGAAAAGAACTGCTATCATAAGCGCAACTTATTTTCTCTTAAGGTTGATGTGGCACATCAGCATTGGAGCAAACAATAAATGGTAGCGTCAGGCGTGCCACATCAGTAGTGAAGCAATTATTTCCATTATCAATAAATGCTGTCATGATAATTACAAAATAAGATTTTTGAGATACTTGATATGTCTTGTAATACGTTGCGATAATTGTTTCCGGGATATGCATAGATCGAAATTATCTCCACATTTTTTTTAATATATGTAAAAAGCAGGGTGAAAGAATATTTTTAGACCAAAATACCCTTGCTAATAGTTGTTTGTTCCAAAATTGTCTCTGATATATAATTACTTTAATTTATTTTTTATAATAATTATAATTGATTATGATGGATTTGTCCCATCAAATTCTAAAATTTAATTCAGAGAATTATTGCTTTATTAGCATGTGTGTATATATATGTGTGTGCGCGATCTTCTGTATTTGGATTATCAAGTCAGCTTCATAAGTATTGTGCTTGGATTTACGTTTTTTCTTTTTTTTTAAAAAAAAAATTAGAGGTCACAAGATCAGTGGCTTATTTTATTCATAGCTTCAAAAGGAAATTATAACTTTTGAGGGGGCCAAACCTGACCTCCAATCAATAATAATAAAAAGAGTAATTATTTAATGATAAGTAATTGAGTAAGTGATTTGACAAGGGAATGTAGCATAACTCATTATATTTCCCTTTCTTAAGTTAGTTTTTAAATTTTCTAATATACCCTCTATTTATTTTACATAGTAATCAATAACAAAAAACTGCTAAAGTGAAATATTAAATAAATTAAAAGATATATTAAGAAATATATTGTTAAATGGTACATTTCCAATAATATTAAAGATGTTTTCTTAATTTATGTAAAAAATGAAATGAAAATATCTTTGTGAGATGGATTGAGTTAAAAATATTAAGGTTTAGCGTGCTAAATTCTAATTTTTCCCCCCTTAAAGTAGCATGTTAAAGTCTAAATTATGTTCACATAAAAGTAACTGTTACTTGATTTTGTCAAGAGACCCCCTTCTTTTCAGACATAAATCTACACATGGGTTTATATGCAAAAAAAGGGAAATCCTACTCGTGGGTCTATGCTATGTGAACAAAATTCATAAAAGAAAATGTGCCACATAGACCGGATGTCTCCAGAATGAGGCTAATAAATTACTTGCATCTTACCTCCATCTTCAGTAGCAGTAAGGCTCCATCTTTCTTTAACAGCTTTAAGTTCTTGTACTCATTTCTTGTAAAGTGTTTGATTGGAATTTAGATTATTTGTTAGATTATAATCTATTTAAGTGACATAATTTCATTGGTTACTTTTTGTAAAAAGTAAAAAATTGCGGTTTGACTTTTACTTTTTGACTTTTTAAAAAATGTGAAATAAATGAAATGATGTCGTGTGACAGACTATAATATAAGAGAGTTGCCCAACACTTTGTTGATTTTTTCGATTTCCAGGGCAAAAGTATTGGCTGTCGCACCATAACAAAAGTAAGCGATACGCTTTATGTACCTGAATGGATGCTCCTTCCTCTTGTCGGATGCCATCTCCTGAAGGTAAGCATCAAGAAGATCATCAATATCAAGAGCAAGATCACTAATATCAATTATCAAGTTAGCTACTTCATTACTGGTAGCTTCCTTAGCCTCGGCATCTTTTAGGTAGGATTTCAACCGTCACATCTCCCTTTCAATTCAGTTGATATTTTCTTGCAACCAGTACAAGTGAGACGTTGTTTTGACAACTTGATCAGCAGCGATATCAGCAGCTTTGATCAAATTGTAGCTACAGCTTCCGATCTCTTAATCTCGATCTCGTCTTCTTCTCTCAAATTTGATATTTGAAATCTCAAGCAATTGAAGTTCCAAGTCGCATTCACTACACTTCAGATAAGAGATTGATTGTTCGGTCTGACACAGCTAATCACATATCATTCCACAATTATAATTGTGGAGTAACAATCTTTGAGAATAAGCAAAAGATTTTTCCCCTGAAGGTACAAAAAGAAATAAATCTCTCAGTTCGCTTTCATTAAAAAATTACGACATTTACAATTCTTCTTCCATGTTCCATCAAAACGGTCGAATTCTATCATCAAAGCAGCATACTAATAAGGGGCAATTTTTAAAATGACAAAAATTAATTAAAAAGTAAAGTTGAAAAATGTCACTTTTTAAAACCAGTTAAAAAATGTCTATTTTTAGTGTAAAATTATATGAAAACCCTTCAATAATAATTGGGCTAAATTAGTTCATGTACTTAGCCAAAAGAAATTTTCAATTCACGATGAGTAATAACCGGTAGTTCTTAACGGTTGATCTGTGTTTCTCTATAGATACTCTTTGAAATTCTATTTAGTTTGGTAAAAAAATGTTTATATAATTTATCTATATATCCTAACTTTTAATCGCAATAATTCTAGATAGTTATCTGCATATCTATACAATTAAATCGTAGGTCTCAACAGTTAAATCTTAATAGTTAGATACTATAAATCAAGACAGTTTCATTTCTTGACAGTTGAGACACCACCGTCTACGCGTGGACGAATTTCTGTCATGGATTAGTGTGGCTGCCTGTGTCGGGATGAAGAGATCAAAGAATTGAGACTTTTAAAATTAATATTAAAATTTTTGTTTGGGATATCAATTGTTTGCATATGTTTAAAAAGTAGATATTTTTTAACTTGACATGTACATTGGTAGTATTAAAGTAGGTTGTTAGTGGAGTTGTTAGTTAACAACTCAAAAAATAACCTATATTGATGGTGCTAAAGTAGTTGCTAAAATCATTTAATTTAACAAGTTATTAGTTTTATTGTTAAAATTAAGAGTTAATTACCCGAAATGCCACTGTACTTTCAAAAAGTTATCTTAAATGTCATTGTACTTTAAAACTCACTTGATATGCTACTGAACTTGTGTAAGTGTTATCTCATTTGCCACCCCCGTTAAAAATGTAACGGATTTGATTACATAGCTAATAGAATTTATCACGTGACATCTTTACTATTATTTTTTTAACCAGATATTTACAATGTGGTAAATGAGATAATATTTTCACGAGTTTAGTGGTATATGAGGAAAGTTTTATAAATTATAATGGCACTAAAACTTTATAAAGTTTTATAAAATTTTCGTCATATACTACTAAACTCTTGAAAATGTTATCTTATTTGCTACTCGGTCAACACCCAATTAAAAAAATAACAGTAAAGATGTCACGTGGTAGATTCTTTAGCTATGTCATCAAGTCAGTTATATTTTTTAACGGAAGTGGCAAACAGCATAACACTTTCACAAATTCAGTGACATATGGGGTGAGTTTTAAAGTACAATGGCATTTGAGATAATTTTTTGCAACTACAGTGACATTTCATGTAAGTTTTAAAGTACAATGGCATTTGAAATAATTTTTTAAAAGTACAGTGGCATTTCGGGTAATTAACTCTTAAAGTTAACAACAAACTTAGCACTTTTTGTGGTATTACTTCTTTTATTTCTATATTAATTAAATTGTGACTGATCTACTATTTGACTACTGAATTGATGATTAAATTTAACGCTTTTATTTAGAGTCACTAATGGAGTACAAATTCAATGATTAAATTTAACTTACTTAGTTGTCCTTTAACAATCACTAATTATTCCACCTTTTGCTTATGTAGATAGTTAATTTTAACACTATCAATATTGATGCTCTTAGAATTGATCATTTTTTGCAATTTCCTCTTATTTAAAAAAAATTACTAAAATCAATGTTTCGGAGAAGGCTTGTCCAAAAAATAAGAAAAGTGACATATTTACACATATTTTAAAAAGAGTCTAGTTTTACACATGATATTTTCAAAAGAGATATTTTTTACAATTTCCTCTACTAATAATGATCTCTTATATATACCTAAAGTGGGAGATACTACAAATCTTCTCTATCCTCCTTGAGGTTTTTTTTTTATTTTAATACTCTCTCTTCCTTCAGTTTTCCTTTTTTAAATTTAGAGAAATTTTCACAAAAAAAAAAAGAAAAAAAAAAGAAGAAGAAGAGGAGGAGGAATTAACGTCTCAAGTTAAAAAATGGTCGGTTTCAACAATTATACAAATTAGCCACTTCTCATGAAAATGACAATTTTGCCCTTTGCTTTTTGGCAAAAACACCCACCGAAAACAACATTTGCCATTTTTGCCAGTTGGCGCATTGGATGCACTGAAAGAAGATATTTTGTAGATAATTTGATTCTCTGTAATTTAATTTCACAAAAATAAATTTAATGGTATGTTTAACTAAAAGTGGAATAATGTTTTCCCTTCCAAAAAAAAAAAGGAATAATGTTCAAGCGTTCAATTGCCATGAAAATGGATCCTACCTTCACTTTATAAAAAACAAAGAAAGCCTTCAAAAATTCGTTTTACACTTTTAAGAGTAAAGGGGATATAGACTTGTGTGTTATTAAATCTAGAAAATGGTACTAAATATAGAAACATGACAAAGTAAATGAGGCAAACTAAAAAGGAAACGTGAACTGAGCAAACGGGGCGGAGGGAGTAATACATTTCATTTTCTATTATCTTTTTTTTTTTTTTACATCAAATAAAACCCTTCTCATTCATGACGTAGAATCAATCAAAAGTGCATTTACAAGAAAGTCCGGGGGGATAGGTCCTGAACTAGCATTCAAAAAATAATCTAAAGCCCGATGTGCCAACAGATGAGCAACCTCATTTGCTTTCCAATCAATGGCATGAAACTGAAACGCATCTAACCCTCGACATGTTTATGAGCGTTACTCGTAAGTAAAATTACAGGTTTATTAAAGTTTCAATTGACACTTTTCTATTTGCTAGACTTTAGCGTCAAGAAAGTTAAGCAGCTTGAAAATTCCAAGTTGATGCTTTGTAAGAATTGATTGGTAATAATCTTTGTTCATTCATTGCCTTTCATGTCATTTGGCATTTTGATCAAAACCATATATTTCTTTTCCTGTAACACTTTGACACGTTTGGATTTAAGTTATATAGAGGTGGGTCAAGTGATTTCTACCTTAAATTGAGATTATATATTATAATAGTAGAATCCCAAAATTTGTCAATTGCGGCCGGCAGCTGAGTCTATACTATTTTTAAAATTTTAATATCACAAAAATGATCAAAAGTTACTACAAAAATCACATGCAATGCAAAGCACCAGTACATCTAACTAGTAGAAACTGTAGAATTAATGTACCAAGGTTTCAAGGAGTATGCATTGCCCTTAACCACATTAGGAAAAACTAAAAATTAAACCCCCCCCCTTTCTTTTTAAAGAGTAATGTTATATATAACATTAGAAGTATCATGATTTTAACTATTAAATGATTGCTGACCGTTTAGGAGGCCTTTTTCCCTAATCATCCAAAAATATATTGAATGTTATCTGTCCATCCTCATCCCCTTTTCACTTCTTCCTTCTCCTCCTCTTCTATTGCAATGTCCTTCCAATCTTACAGTCGGATCTACCGTATAGCTGTATACTAGTAAGGTTAAATAAAATGAGTAAGATGTGTATGTCTTTCTCTCTGCTTATCATTTAATATCATGTAAACTAGTGTTCAATTTCAAACCTCAAGTAAGAAGAATCTCTCTACATAGACACAATACCGAGTTTCAATTAGTTCACAACTTGTATATTCAAGCAAGTGTTATTCTAAATGTAACACTATTTATCACCACCAATAATGATCATCAATTTAGGTATCATTAAATGAATGGTCAGAAAAAAAAAAAAGGAATGGTCAGCGGGGTATAAGCCGGACAAAGCCCGAAGGTAAATCCGCCTTTGCTTATGTGATTATCATTTATTTAAAATTTGAAATAAATTCAGTTTGTTGAATCATGATTGTGTAAGCTTGTTAGTTTGCTATCATCTAATTTAATTAGTTATGTTATTAGTTGTTTAGTTGTAGTTCTTCTATGGAGTCACACTAGGGACACATCCCTCAATGTGGCCAATGAGAGTCTGTCACATAATCCATTAGACACCATACTCCATAGAATATGTATGTTTAGTTGTCTAAGAATTTAATGCTTTTGTTCAGATTGAAATGTCACATTTCGGCTTGTTAACTGGTCTCATCTACAGTTCCATTTGTCACGCATAATATTTAGTTCAATATCCCTAGCACCTTAGGTTTTGTGTAGCTTCTTGATGAATGCATGCATTTGTATTTGTACAAGCCGTAATTTGTTTTTGCAATCGTATTTCTGTTAACTTCATTCACCAATTGGTTTCTCAAGCGGATTACTAGGCACCCTAGAAGGGGGGGGGTCATTGAATGTTTCAAATTAGCACAGTTATGCCTAAGTTTTCCATTCTAATCTTAGATTAGCATTTTGTGGAACACTCTGTAACTGTCTCTAAATGCTCCCAATTTTCGTTGCAGCCCCGGTAGTCGGTAGACCAGTTGCAAAGCAGTTGGTGCCTCAACCTAAGAAGGCTGGAGGATTACATAGGCCAATGTGACCTGTCGTTTGACGACCCAATGAAATTCTTCCTCGAAGACCTTTTAACCGGAAAGTGGGAGGATGACGAAACTCTCAGCTGAACAGACGTAGTCGCATTTCAAATTTTGAATGGTATGTCATGTTCATTTCTACAAACAGCTCTACGAGAAAATGTACGTTTGGCAATGGAAATTTCCCTCGAAACGGGTCAATTTGTGACTAATTGACGGTTAGTAACGGAAACGTTCTGATGTTAAATCCCTTTCTAATTCCGCAGTGGCTAATTTAGCCACAGATTTAGTTTTCTTTTCTGTTACTAAATTAGTAATAGAGAGTCGTTACTAAATTACAAACGGATAGAAGCATTACTAATTAACAACAAACTTTTGTTGCTAATTCTGTTATTAATTGTGAACTAGAATTTTGAAAGAAAATAACTCCCTCTATTGCTCATGTGAGGATTCGAACTCTAGTCTTGGTAGTTAGCGAGTAAAATCTCAACCACCAGGCTACTATATATCTTTGTTAGTATGTTGCTCTATAATTTATATAAAGTATGTTCTCGTAATTTTTCCCAACCATATTCGTTACAAAATTGTTGATAATCTGTTATTGATAGTAATAAATTGTTTCTGCTACTATTTAATAACAGATTGTTAACGAAAAACTAGTGACATATGTGATTCCGTTACCAATTCCGTAGCTATACGCGTTCCATTACTAATACGTTACTATTCTGTTGCTAAAAACAATAACAAATTTTTTCCGTTAATAGTAACGGAATTTGTTCTATTACTAAAATTCTGTTGCTAATCTTGCATTTTCTAGTTGTGATCTCTTCAAATCTTAGATATGAAGACCTTCCTTCTAACCATATACTTTTTACCTTGTCTTGGTATCAAAGTCACATACTCAAGCCAATGGCTAACCAAAATAATCCAACCAGACATAGCCTGGTCAAACTGAATCAGAATGACAAGACCTTGAAAAAGCACGGTGAAGCAACAGCCATAACAACAGTTACTTGCAACGAATAGACCGGGTGCTATCACATAAAATCCTTACGAAAACTGTTCTACACGCACATATGGCAAAAACATATTTTTTTCACACATCTCATCACTTAAAAACCAAATACCTGATTTTGCCAACTCATTTTCTAAACATACTTTAGTGGTTTAAAAAAAAAGGAAGAAGGAAAATGTGTACAAGTAGACTTTTTCATGAATTAATTAATTCCTTTAATCAGCTGTTTCCAATATGGTGATTTGAAGGATTGCATCTTCTTTTCTTTTGATTCCTCTAATTAGCTTTTATCCCAAATTCACTTTTTTTGGGTAACAAATATTCTGACCAATTGCCTATTTCTTCAATCTCAAGTACCAGGGATGATAAGAATTCTTTGATGCAGCTTGATAATCTTTTTAAGCTTTTGTCAGTTTGTGATTATCTGTTTCTCATCGCGTTATACTAGGTCTCTTATTTTCATTTCACCAAAGAAAACAAAAAACACCTTCATTTTCATGCATAATATTTGGTTCATTCACCTTGACTACGGTTTTTGTAGTTTTCCATTGAAGGCATATTTGTATATATACATGTCATAATTCGATTTAATCTGTTTGCTGCTACACCAATTGTTTTTCCTGAAAATGATCTAGAGCCTATTGTCAACTCCTTAAGGGAGCGTGTCTGGGACGTCTCCCCAACTTAGACCAATAAAATGCCCTTATTCCCACTTCTCCCACACATGATCGCACATTCTTTGCTCCTAAAAGGGTCATTGAATGTTTTAACTTTTAAATTAGCATAGCTGGGCCTAATTTTTCCCATTCTAATGTTAGATTACAGTACTAAAAAACAACCTTCACCGCATTATAAGTAGGATCATGTCACAATATGAGTAGGATCATGTCAATTAATAGAGGAACATTATTAAAATAAATTAAATACTTGAAAAAGCAAGAACCTACACGACGCTCTTCCGATCTTTCCATCTCGATTATTTGGTTCCATTTTTCTTTTTAGGATTTACTGAATAAATGGTCTCATTCTATTTTAAAATATTTAATTTGCATTCCGCTACAATCTAACTATATTTAATAATTTAATTTTCACTATTAATTTTGAATTTTATTCATTAAATAGGGTCAAATCATGAACACGAATCACAAAATGTGCCTTTCTAACACACGTTTCACAAAATGTACAAATTTATTGACGGTTCTCAACATGTACACCTTGGTGCTATTAGTGATCAAATGTTGACGTAGTTAATATTTAATATTGTTAACTAATTAGAAATTATTAATATTAATTTATACGTAATAATATTAAAATATTGCATTCACAAAAGAAGATCAAATTGTGAACAAATAATTGTTGAATTTTTGCAGATATATAGCATTCAGTAGAAATATGCCCAAAATAATAAAAAAATGGCAGCTAAAATTTCACCATTTAGTGTTATGTATCCGTAACTTTTAAACAATTTTTGATTTACCAACTAAAAAAGAGATAAAAAAATCAATAATGGAGACGTAAATCAACGATTCAAAGGAGGAATGGAAGCGAATATCATAATTAACTACATCACAATCAAAGAAAATGGGACCTTGAAAAAGTTATTTGCTCGGATTTGTTCTCGAACAACTTAATGTTAGAGACAAAAGAAAACACATTTTATTAAATTGGGAGAGTTTGGTATAAAGATAAATTGAATAAATACTAAAAAGGAGATCGAAGATATAATTGAGAAAGAGAATAAAGAGAGAAAAAGGTAGAAGCGTGTTGGCAAGGGGAAAAATTAAAAACAAAAAAATAAAAAGGAAAATGACGTAATTAGTGACAACAGCAGTTCAGGCGAGAAAACCGGGTTAGACTTTTTTTGATTTAGATAAAGATATAGACATACATATAGATATAGATTTTGTTTCTTAAATGATGATCCAAATCCGGACGAGATGTATGCAAAACTATGTTTCTACTTAAGTTAAGTGATGGGGCCAAACGTGTTATTTTGAATCCCCTAAACTCGGTTCTTGTCGGTACTGCTCTAGTTGGTAGGTTGTTCAATAATCTCCTACCACGTGTGTGCCCGACAGGATAATTCCACCAGACTTTATGACGGGAGATTGAGATTAATGTTAATATATCCAATACCTATATGATATTATATGGGTGGTTGACTTATAAAAATAAAAATTAAGACCCATTTTTACCACTCATTACTCATATATTACCATCTAGCATGTGGTATATTAACATAACCTCGTGAAGGTATATGTATATGAGATAATGCCTATACATTATTATTACTATATGGTTGGATATAAAAGTACATTATCCAAGGAGTATGCATTGGAGTCCTGTTCACCCACTCACTGTGAGTGAGGTTACACTCCTCCACTTCTAATGTGACACACACATAGCCAACACATATGGTGGCTATGTGTACGCCACGTTTGGCCATGTGTACGTTATATTAGAAGTGGGCGGTGTAACCCCGACCACAGTGGGTCGATGAACAAAATCAATAAGTATGGCCTTGCCCTTAACTGCATAGGGAAAACTATAAAGTAAAGCTTTTTTAAATAATGTTATGTTATATATATAACACTAATGGTGCTCTTGATATTAACTATTAAATGATAAGTTAAATCAAATAAATAACTAATTATCATTCTATATCATCTAAACTGGTGCTCAACATTATCGGTTCTATAGAGATGAAGAAAGACGTCATTCATCCCATGAATTTGACTCTCACTGCTGATGATTTTTGATGCTGTAGTAATAGCAACGGGGTGGGTTAGGGAACCCCCGCCCCACCCCACCCCACCCCGTTAAGGAAACCTCTGCCCTGTCCCCGATTCAATTAGGTACAGGGCGAGGGAGGTTCGGGGCAGGTATGAGAAAAATACCCGTTACCAGCCCCGTTAAGAAAATCCTTAAAAAAATTTTAAAAAAAAATCACCTAGTTCCATCTACTCCTGGTTTTATCTGGTAGTTCCATCTATCAGACAAAGAGGAACTTTGTGTAAGCTTAAGAAGTTTATTTAGAAGCACATTTCATATAGGAAATAAGAAAAATTTAAAGTTCTCAACATATCAACATAATTAGTATTAAAGTTAGCTAAAATTTTAACAAAAAAAACGTTGAGTAAGGTAGTCAAAGTTTATTAATTTAACTCAGAGCATTATGGTTCAATTCATCACTTGCTCTCATTCTATATCTATTTTTTTATAATTAAAAAAAGAAAATATTATCGGGTCAGAGCGGGTCGGGTAGATCAATGCTCGTCCCCGACCTGATAAGGGTTTGGGGTGAAGAATTTCACCCCAACCCGTCTCAATAATTAACTGGGTGGATATTACCCATCCTGCTTGGGGCGGGTCCATACGAGTATCAGGTTTCGTGTCCAAAGTTGTCATTCCTATACTACTTACTGAAAAAGGGAGGGGGATGTCGTTTGTTTTCTTAATTTTGTATTTTTTTCTCTTTTGTTAGTTGGTTCTCTGTTTCTGTTACTTTATGCTTGGGCCCTTTTGGCTAGGCTTCATTGAATGAGAGTGCTTTAAGCCCTTATCTCAATGACGGCCAAGAGTTGGAGCCTGCAAGCTCCTTTGTCTCATTGGTCCATGTTTGTACCCTCTTTTAGTTATTAAAAAAGGGCAATTTTGATATAAGTAGTTATATTTGTAAGAAATTACTTTTAAGTAGTTATATTTGATGTAAGTAGTTATATTTGTAAGAAATACTATCAATTGAAATTATTTTGATCTTTGTAGTTGTTATTGAAAAAAATTACAAAAATACGTCGTCTCTAATTTTGAAGATAATAAATTTTGAAAATAATAAAAAAATCCAAAAAAAATAAAAAAATCAAAATGATTAAATGATATTCTTAAAATAAGACTCCTATATATTTAAAACTCTTTAATTCTCTTTCATCTATAATTATCATCAATTACATCTGTTTCTCTCTCATCTAACAATGCCCGTCGACCTCAACTGGAAGAAGACAATAGAGAGAAGAAAAAATATCCACAAATTACATACGAAACAATTGAGGGAAGATTCGTTTAATAGGCTACACATGGTCAGCCTCGCTGAACACAGTAAGTGAAATTTGTTATAATTTGATTTCAAATACATACCCATGCAATCGTACTCACTGGATGAGTTGTTATCCTCTTGAATTAGTTTTCTCTTGTATTCTCTTCTTCGGATTACCACACATATAATTAGTTTTCTTCCCTTGTTCGACTCATGTAATTTACTACAACATTGTGTTCTCAAATTGACTTAATCATTTTTCGAGTCATGTAACATGTTACATTACTTTGTATTTTATTACATATTACATTGTGTCATCATTTGTATTATGTTATTTTATAAAGTTTTAATTTTCCATTTAGGTTATCGCCATTCATAGGGACTACCATCTACGTAATTTATTACAAATCACGTAATCTTTATATAAACAATTTCAGAAATATTCAAATAAACTTATTACAAATCTATGTAATTAATTAAAAATCACATAAAAATTACATACACTACCATCTATGTAATGTACTACAAATCACGTAATCTATGTAATTTATTACAAATCACTAATTTATTCAATAGTGCAAGGTCTAAAAATATGTCGGAAAATCTAAACGAGATAAATTACATAGACTACCATCTATGGTTGTATATGTTAATTTCCTACCATCAAAAGCGGATCACGTAATCTACTACAACACTGTGTTTTCGAAGTGGTGGATGATTTGTTATTCTCTTGAATTAGTTTACACTTGTGTTCTTGTTCTCCGGACAAGTACGCATATACTTGGCTTGTCAAAATTGTTTTAGCTGTTTTTCGAGTCATGTCATATGTTACATTACTTTTTATTTTACTTACTTGTCATTAGATAAGTTACAGAAACAAAATAATTAGAATAGAGAAAATAATTAGAATGTAATATACCTAGATGCATATACTTGGCTAAGTCATACATTGTTTAATCATTTTTCAAGTTATGTAACATGTTACACTACTTTGTATTTTATTACACATTACATTATGTCATCATTTGTATTATATTATTTTATGAAGTTGTAATTTTCCATTTAGGTGACCACCTATCATAGGGACTACTATCTATGTAATTTATTACAAATCATGTAATTTTTGTATAAACAATTTAAGAACTATTCAAATAAATTTATTACAAATCTATGTAAGTTATTACAAATCACGTATAAATCACATCGACTACCATTTATGTAATTTATTACAAATCACTAATTTATTCAATAGTCCAAGTTCTAAAAATATGTCGGAAAGTCTAAACGAGATAAATTACATAGACTACCATCTACGGTTGTATATGTTAAGGCACTATTTTTACCACAAGCGGATGGTACTTTAAGGTACTTACATCAAAATTGTATACGTTAATTTCCCACCCTTCGACACGGTAGAGCATTGTTTCAAACTATGCTTCAATTGGGCCTTTTAGTACTTAAACCTTTTGAAGGTGAATGGAAAACGTATTAGATTCAAGTAAGAAAAATATCTATTGGGAAAAAAAAAAAAAGAACCAAATAAGAAAATATCCCTCCCAAAATGGTAATCACCATACAAGTGTAAAAACAAACAGATTCCTCATCTAAAGATTAAAAGTGTTACCACCATCTATGTATAAAAAGCACATAGATATACGTGTTCACTCGACGTGCACCAACTAATTAACGGAACATAAACAAAATAATTAAGATAGAGAACATAAAAAGCTACTTCCAAGATTTAACAGAGTATGCATCAGAAAATTGGAATGTAACCCATTATTATTTTAGAAAATTAGAAGTATCATCATCATCATCATGATCATGAGAAAATGAATGCAATTAGGGATTCTTTGCATGCTGGTAAAAATCACCAAATTGAAATGTACCCTATTATTATTTCAAACATTTACAACCTCAAAGTATCATCATCATCACGAGAAAATGGATGCAGTTAGGCAAAAATGGTATTTTGGCAAAACTAATTTCGCGGCAAACATGGATAAGAAAAAAAAAATAATAGCCTATACAGACGCCGAGATCTGGAAGAAACGGAGAAATACATAACGTTCCAGAGAAATCGACGACCTGTACGGCAACATCCACAAAGTAACCAGCGTACAAATTTGATGATCTTCGCTGCTGCAGTTGTACCCGAACCTGCAAAGAGAAAGAGACCATCACAAAACTTTTCCCACCTTACCAATACAACGCGGTTACTAGAGAGAAAAAGGAGACCCAGAACAACAATACTGCCGACCAAGACGACGACTATACCGCGGAGAACAGTAGAAATTCGTGAGACCTACAGAATTGGGACTCTAATTCTGGAGAGAGAAAGTAGCGTGGAGAAGACTAGAAACTTGGAAAACCATCCGAATTGGGAATTCTAATTATGGAGAGAGAAAGCAAATAATTAATAAAAAAATCATAAATAATTAATAAAAGATATTTTTTTAATTGAAAACCGTGGACGTATTCTTTAAAAAAGAATGGCCAAACATATGTAGTTTTCCAATTAATAATTAAAATAAGTATTTATGAAATTATAAGGGTCAAATGGTGGGTTTCTGCTAATTACTACTTAAAAGAGAGAGAGGGAAAGAGAGAGAAGAAAATCGGAACATTCTTTTTCTTTTTTTAAGGATTCAATCTAGGGAACCCGACTCGTGAAATAATGTTTGTGATCTATCCCGGCCCACAACCCTCTAAAATTTGGGGAGGAGTGGACGGGGTTAGGTTGCGGGACGGACCGGGTTGGGATTTTGACCCACTTAGATTTTTAAAAATATTTTTCATTGTTTTTTCCTATTTTTTAAAATTTTTTATTTATTTTTTATTTTTTAAATTTAAACCGGGCAGGGCGGATCGGGTCGAGCCTGACCCCTTGCGAGCCGTTTTGCCCCGAATTTGACTCACCCCACCCCTACTTGCTGACCTATGGGGCATAAAAATTTTGTCCCGCTCAGATCGGGGCCTCACGAGTTTTTAATCGAGTCGGTTCAAATTGTCATACCTAAGTCAATCATATCCTCATATTTTCAACTCTTTGACGTTTGTTTGGAAGTCGTCGCATCTTGTTTCACCTTTGCTTGATCGTATTCATCACAAGAATTCGATTCAATTTCTCATTCTAGAAAGTCTGTGTTACAAAGAAGAATCTAAAATTGAGTGAGTGAAAGCCAAATGATCCCATTAGGCTAAAAAAGCAGAAACCAAAAGGAAAAACAAAACAATTA